>WBMV01003373.1:1236844-1347654 GCA_013396655.1 Campylorhamphus procurvoides | reverse complement strand
ACCCTGCCCTGCCCTGCGCTGCCCGTGAGCCGGCAGGTGTCACTGCAGGCCAGGGCACAGCACGCAGGGACAGCTCGGGCTCCCCGCTGCCCAGTTGATGGCACCCGGAGCCTCCCTTCCCCTTCCCTTCCCTTCCCTTCCCTTCCCTTCCCACAGCGAGTGCATCTGATTTCAGCCTGGGGCTCCAGCAAACGCGAGGCACAGCGGCCATACATAAATACCGACCGTGCTTTGCAATACAATATGACTAAAATGCCTTGCCTCTTGATCTAGTGATCTCAAAAGACCACGGTTTAGCAGCATCAGCTTTACCTTTATAGACTTGCATGACAGGATATATTAGTTAAAATTAATAGTGCATAGGTAGATGAAAAGCATTTTAAAGATGTGTGGAACGGGGTGAAATGAAGTAGTGAGAAACTTGAGATTTTCATCCCTTTACATTTTTGTCTTTTTAAATACTAAGTAATAAACCTGTTTTATACCTTGAATAAGAATCTTCTAGTAGGGGTTGAAATTTGTCATAAGCCCTCTCTTTGATCGATCAAGTATCTGGTTTTGTTTTGTATTCATCCAGACCTTCAGGTGATGTATTGAAGCATTTGAGTATTCACAGCCAGAATAATTCTGTAAAAGTTAGAATCTGAGGCAAGCTCATGAATCCTGAGCAGTGTTTCTAGGATAGTTTCCTCTCTTTTCACAAGCACGAGGCTACATAGTGTCAAAAATAATGGATGGTGAGAAATGGTGAGGTTGAATTCTCAGATTGTCCAAGAGTAAATCAAATAACTTTAAAAATGTATAAACCTGCTCGTTTCCAGACATATTTGCAAGTGCACAAAGCACAGTCTATTTTTACTGTCCTTATTGTAGAGTGGAAAAAAACAATTCCAGCCATAGATGTTTATAAAGATTTAATGTGCCTTGAAAAACAGAATAAATATGATAAGAACCTTCTATTACTGCCTATACTATTGTTACTGAATTGCTGAGGTGACAAAAATTATTTATAGCTGAAAGACACATATTCAGTGTAAAACTGCATCCATAGACTAAAAGATGTAACTATAATAGGTTGTATATTTAGAAGTGGACCACTTGCTGGACCATTACTGTCCTCAAGTTTCTGAATGCTTTCTGCATAAGATTTTTTGGTTTTGCATGAAATGTAAGAGAAATAATAAATTATGTTGAGCAAAGAGGATATACAGGATGGGCCATAAACAAGCAAAGTGTGACCATTTCACTCAAACTCTTTCCGGAGCCCTGTTCTTTGAATAGCTATTTTTTTCAGTATTGCATAACATTTTGGCCTTTGTTTTACAGCAGAAGATGTGGGTGTTTTGCTCCAAGAGTGGTTCTGCAGAGCTGAAAGTAAGAGCTTGAGTGAGAGCCCGCTTTTTGCCCTTTCTAGGAGGGTTTCTTTCTTGCTGCCAAAGTTCACCTTCTGTGCCAGGGTGTAATGAACTGCATCATGAGTGCACTCGGATTTTGGAGGATTGTGTTCCTTTCAGGAAGCCAGCAAGTAACAGTTAAGAGAAGTTTCTGTTCTCTCACCTGAGGGTGTCTTATGAATTTATAGTGTTGGGGGGTGCTAAGGGAGTGGGCAGAAGAATCAATAAAATTTCTTCTCTGAGCTCTTGTTGAGCTGCTTGGCTAATAGGAATGAAAACAAAGAGGAAAATGGGCATTTATAACTAAACCAGCAAGAAACTCACCAAACTTCAGGGATTTAATGGTTTATTTCCCTTGTGTTAAATAGCACTTGCACAGTGGCAGGCCAAGCTGCCTCCATCTGTGAGCCTCAGACTTTCATCTTCCATTCAGGCTCCCTAAGACTGTCCCCAGCAAACACAAAGCTGGAGCATCACTGGCCTCCTGCAGGTATTACCACAGGGAACTGGCACATGGCACTTATGTACTAGCTTTTAGTATCTAATTTTAATGCTACTTTTAGACAATCAAGTGGTTCCATGGTGTTCAATTGCTGATGCGCCTTCCTTAGAGCTTTCTTCACTCAAATGTTCTGGGGTTTGTCTCATGAAACCATGCTACATACATAAAATCTCTTTCAAACTCCTTTCTAGTGTAGTAGGTGATTGGAAACAGAATTAAAAAAAAAAGAAAAAGAAAAATAATTTTGGACAATGCTTAAGGCTGTTGAAAGCAAATCTGTGTCAGCTTTCACAATCTCCCAATTTTTAAGACTCCCAGGTGAAAGGTCCAGATATTAATCCATCCACTCATCATCCCATCCCATGGATGCTCATTCTTTTGTGTCTGCCTTCCCAAAGAGATATAAAAAAACAACATGGAAAATTCAAAGGAATAATGATGTGAAACTTCCTTTGAGGAGCCAGTATAGAAGGTTCAAGATCTGCAGTTGTGAAGGCAGTTCTGTTGCACTGCAGAGACTGTGTTAACATCTGTGGGGCTTGCCACCAGCCCTCCTGGATCTTCAAAGGAATGCTGCACTGGATGGTGTGTGAATTAACTGCCTGTTCATGGCAGGTGGGCTCCGCACAGAGCAACATGTTTTGTCTGTAGGTTTGGGAGCACTGGCTCCAGCTGCCAGGAAAATGTTTCCCTGCCACTGAGAGACAGGAAGATAACACACCTTTTATGTCACCTAGAGGAGGCCTGTTTTTCACCACTAGAGAACAGCCTGTACAGAGAGTTAAGAATTACTGCTTGTCTTTCTCCTGAGTAGTATCTTCCTCAGCAGCCACTCCTAGGCTTTGGTTTTCCACCTGCCATGTTGCAGGGACTGGGAGAGTATTTTGTCATCCAACACCTTGCTCAGAAAGTGTCATTTACAGGCAATCTTCTGCTGTCTTAGTGCCACACCAGCCATTGGTGTCAGTATTTTTGTACCTGTCTGCAGAAAAGAGCCCTTTTCTATTTCTTGACAGGGAACAGATCTTCCCCCAGCAGTATGGATGCTGTAAACCTCCAGCAGAGCTGTGTTCCCCCACTTTATCATTGATTAGAAATAAACTGGATGGATTTCAGTATATGTCATTGATGGAAGAACTAATTGTCATCATTATTGATGAAGGAAAGGTCAGAGGAGGGGCTGCTGATGGAAGGGAGAGGAGACTTTCAAAACTACAGGTTAAGAAGGTGAAATAATAATTATATTTGCCATCATACTGCATGTCTTACTTTTTACCTGCTTTCTTGCTTGGGAAGAGCAAAATAAGGCATACAAGGTCACTGAAAGAGAAAGCTTAGTTTGGTAAAGTCAAAATCACCACCACATGACTGCTTCATTTGGCCATGCTCAAAACAAAGCAGTGTGGCAGTAATTCTCCAATCTGTTTCCAAACAGGATCTGGCCCTCCAAGCCATAGGGATGTTGGCTTCCTTGGCCCTGCCCTCATGAGTGGGCACAGAGAACCTTCAGGCACGAGGGCAGTACTTTTTTTGAGCCCTATCCGAGCCCCTTTTAATTTTTTTCCTATTTTTTTTTTCAGCATGGCCTCCTGCCAGGCCAGCGCTCTGGGCAGGGAGAGCTTGGACAAGGTCAGGGCATGCTCTGTGCAAGTGGCCGTGGGCCAGCAGTGGTGGGTGCCAGCAGCTAACGAGTGTGTGCCTGTGGGCGGTGAAGGGAGTTATCGTTTGCTGATGTAGATGCCCTAATTCTATTCTCTGCCCCACTCAGCATTCCTGGTCTCAGGCAGGAATGTGATCAGACATAAGCAGATCCTCTCTCTAGCCGTGGCTGGAGAGAAGGAAGGGAGAGCTGGACATGACAAGAGCTGCAGCCAGTTCAGGGTTCTCCAAAAGGTTCCCTGGACAGCCCTGCACCAAAGCCAAGGAGAAATAGAGCTGCTGTTCCCAGGGCTGTCACAGGGAAGATGGGACACACCCTGTGGAGGCCGAGGGACTGCCAACCCTTGCACTGCAGAGGGGATGTGGCCACAAATGCCAGGGGGGTGGGAGGGTGGTTCATGGAGTCTCAAGGAAAAGAGACAAGAGAAGTAGGCAGGATTTGAAGAGCTGGCAAGACATGGGGGTACCCTAAGGCTGCCTAAAATTTTAAACAGTATGTGAGAAGGTAATTTTGTGGGCTGAAGAAGGTGGGCTTCTCTCTGAGAACACCATCTGGATCTCTGCTGTGGGTCAGCATGAGGAGAGCTGAGGCAGCAGGGTTCTGGGGGGGGTTATGAGCAAAGCCCTATCATCGTATTTCTCAAAGATCATTTTAAAAACAGTGGCTGCTCAAGTGTCAAATCACGAGAGACATTAAAAGCTGTGATAGTATAGTCAGTCTTCTCACTGGCTTTGGGTGGCTCAGATTTGGTCATTAGGGAGTGAACGTGTTCAAAATAAAACATTTTTTAGTAAGAATGTTTTTGTAGCTTCATAAGAACAGCTTTGGTGACTTGCTAGATGGATGGATGTTCTCATGACATTTGAATTGCCTTGGCCTGATGAGAATAATGTTCTCCTTTTAAATAATAAGTATTTATTTAACAGGAATTGTAAAGGTATTTGATTTGGCATGGAAAAAGTATTCTGATCATGGTATTTCCATATCAACAACATTTGGAGGCTTTGTAGAAAATGTCTTGCATCATTTTATGGATAACTTTGGATTTCACTAACTTCAACTTGCAGTTGGCAGCATCATGCACATAATTCCAAAAACAATTTGTGTGTTGGATTAATTTCTCACCAGGAGGTATATTTTGCTTGTTCCAAATGCGAAGAGCATTTTAGACCATGTCAGATTATCAGAATTAATGAAAAAAGAAGCAATTAAAATAATGAATCATATGCAAACTGTTAGAACTTTAATTAAAGTAATTAGAATATGAAAGCTATTGGACAATACTGGAGCACAGATCCCCCTCAAAGAAAGCATAGATCATTCTTTTTAACAATGCAAAAACATACATCTCTGCTAAATACATAAACAGCACTCAATTTAATGCAACATGTACTTTTATACTTATGACCTTAGCAGTGATTTAAAAATGTACAAAGTTGTAACCTTCATTGGTTTCTTTAAAGAAAACTCACATGTTTAAAGCAAAGCAAAATGGTCAGTAAAAAACACAAACCAGTAGCTTTAGCATGTGTACAAACTACAGAAAGCAACTTTTATTTTGAGAGAAATCAACTGGAATTCTACAAGTATGATAGAAAATTATGCATGAGGTAACATTTCATTTAAAATCTAGGATCCCTGTACTGTAGTTCCAAAACGGTGCTCTGGCTTGACACCTACAGTCCTTGCAAAATTGACTTGTTTAAGTAGTCGAGGATGGCTATTAGGCACACTGCTTTGCATAAAGACAGCTTTATCCTAAAGAAAGAATCTGAATCTGATGCTGAAAGATATTCTGAAAGAAATGAAAACCAAGTGATACCTCTCAGGTGAAATCTGCATTTGCCTAGTTCTCAGATTTACCTTCAAATTACAGAAGCAAACTGAAAAATGGGGCCTTTTCTCTACAGAAAGGTGTTTGTAGAGAATTGACCTCAATCCCAATGCAACTTCAGCAAAATATAGCCAGCTATTTCTCTTGCTTCTTTCAGCATTGTAAACCTACTGAGAACAGAACAAGGTGTTGTCCTGCAGAATAATCCATGGTCAGAGGGCCAGGTCAGGAAAAGATGAGGTTCCCAAACTTCCTTTCCCCTCTTTCCTGAGCAAGAGTCTTCAGACTTTGGGCTGCCTTTTTTTAGGATGCTGCTTCCAGACACTACTCCTCATTCCCAATTATAAAAGTATTCCCATAAAATTAAAAACAAGTCAATTTTAGAGAACCCAAAGGCACAATTAGAACATGCAAATATGAATTCAGTATTTTTAGGCATTTCTGTGACACTGTTCCCTGTATTATCCAAACAACCCTCACCAGCATTAGTGAACGCTATTCTCATAGCACTCCTCTGAGATTGGAGAACCTTCTATCCTTGTAGTATTATGATATAAATGGTAGAGTCTAACCTTCAATGATGCAGTCAAAGCTATCTTTGTTCGGAAACTGCGTGTCCTTTAAGAGATTTCCTGGGAGTTACGTCTACACAGTTTGGTCCTCCTCTATTCTGATTTAATTCTGTGAAGACAAAACAGTCCTCGTCTGCTGCTCTGAACTCTAGATTTTTGTTAACATTTGTAGTTTCCTTCTAGAGTGACCTTGTGGCTGGCCCTGCTCTAGTATGCAAAGATGGAGAGAGCAGGCTGTGTGATATTGGTTTCTCCATTACAAAAGTTGTGACAGTTTGCTGTCACACTTGTGTACTCCCAGCACTATAAAGTTTGCCTTTATCTAGTAAGTAGTATGTAGTAAAAGTGCTTGATAACCTTTAAAGGTCAGCGAACCTTTCACTAAAGATGATAAGTGAGCGGCTTACGGTTCTCTCTGCCCACCAGTACAGTCCTTGCAGGGTAGCACAGCACAGGCGGCTTGCAAAAGATGCTTCAACTTACTCATTTGCAGCCATCTGTCTGTCTCTCTCCACATACACACACTCACTCCTCTACACTCACATGTGCTCCTCCTCAGGCACTCCCAGAAGCTTTCTGTCCCATACAGGATACCATATACGTGTCCTATATGCTCCTTCACCATATAGGTGAAGCAAGGCTTTCTCAAAACTTGGGAATGCTGCTAGGCTGTGCTGCCCAAGCACCATGAAATGCATTTCAGTCATTCCACCAGACACAGGCCTTGGTCTCCAGGCAGAACTTCTGTGGCCTGTAGTAGTAACGTGCCCTGCCAGTGTTACAGAACAAATAGCACAAGCAGCCCATGGGGCTCTGACAACACCTGCAATCCCAACTTGAAGTTAACCAGCAATGGGCAGTATCTTTTCCAGTCCTCCTCCCAGCATCTAGCTCTTGGGAGAATCACTGCTGTCAGCTCACACCCAGCAGTGGAGTGACAAGCCATCAAACCTCATCTTTCTAAAGGAGCTCTGATCTCTTCTTCAAGCCATCCTCCCATTCAGCAGATGAGCTCTGGACTTCTCCAACCATGCCAGTGTCTTACTACAAACCCTCCATAGGCCCCTAGCTTCACAAAGCTAAGTATTGAGGCAAAACAAAAGCAGATCAAAAATAAGGGAGCAGAGAGCAATGTTTTGAAAGGTGAAAACCTGACATAATTTGAGCTTGATTGCCTTTATGATGGAGGGGGGCCTTCCTGTCCAGTTTGAAAACACAGGTTGAGTTTCACATCTTGTGCGTTTCCTTTTAAAAAATATACAAGATATTGCAGGTATTTTTATTAAACCTAAAGTAAGTAAAGTGAAAAACTTGTTGATGATAATAAGTAAGGTCATGTCATCTACAAAAACACATACCTTCTTTAACTTTTTCAGAGTTTATGCTTTTGCAATTTAGTGATGCTTGCAAAGTCTGCACATAAAAATCAGGTGATTAAATAACCGGTAAATTTATTGCTTGTAGCCTTCAAATTGCTTCACTACAGCTTAGGAGGGTTTTTTTGTTCATTATAATAGCACACAAAAGTAGAGTTCCATTAGTGCTGCTTTGGAGATCAGACTACAAAGTTGAGCAATGGACATTAGTTCCAGGCTCTGCTGTTTCCTGCATGTGTACATACACCTTACTTTCCCCCGAGGCAGTATTCTCATTAAAAGTTAATGCAACTAATTTCTTTTTTCGATTCTGCAATTTTTTATTTGGATTTCTGTTGGGTTTTTTTTCTGAATTATGGATAAAGCTGCTGTTCCAATTTTGAAATACATCCTTTCCTAAGAGGGGATTTATATGCTGTCATTTGCAGATAGACCAAGCCATTTTATTACATAAATGTAAGTATTTACTTTGCATTATCTTGATTACAGAGAGGAGTTACAAGAAAGGGTAGCTTTTTTTTTTTTAAACACTGAATGATGCACATGAAGAGAGATGGGAGGAAGCAGACAATAGGTGCAATTCCTTCCTGTTTTCAGGCAGTTTTGGCTAAAGAGTTAATGGGGAAATTGCAGTACAGTGCTCAAATACTTCATCTGCGGATACAATAACTTATTTTTGCTTTGCCCTCGTTGTGGGCTCCCAGAGGGTGGGAGGGTAGTGTACAGCTGGTTCTGCAATATGAAAGTTTTGTCCTCAGCAAAAGAATCTGTGCAGCTCAGATTTTTGCTCACATGTCTACATTGTAGACCCCTAGTAGGCACTGTCTCTCAACCCTGAACTGAAACCCTAAAAAAGAAGCAAGCAGTCTTAAGTCCCTTAAGATGAAGGGAGCTCTCTAAGTTCCTGGTTGAATTGGAGAATATTTTAGGTGGGAAGGGGATTGCAGGCAGTCATCTTGTTAAATCCCCCTCCACTCAAAGCAGGGCCACCTTGGACATTGGACCAGGCTGCTCATGTCCAGGTGAATTTTAAGCTTAATGGATTGCCCCTGTTAATCAGGCTCTTGAACTGTTGTCATACATTTAGTTGTGAAATATTCTGCACTGCTGTGGGAATGTAGTGCTAACCTTGCTGTTAAAGTCTGGGTCATGGTGTTATGGGTCACTGGGAAGTCACAAAGTGGCTGGAGTTAAGAAATGAACTTGAATTAACTAAATTAATTGTTGATTTTAAATAAAGACACGCTCCCGTTCCATTACTTCTTGACTCTCTTTTTCAGCTGAGCAAATGAGAAATAAAAAACAGTCCATCAAAGAAGAGTTTTGTTGTAAGCTACTTTTTAATCACAGCGTTACTTGACATTCAGTCAGCACGATGATTACATTTTCCTTCTCAAAATGCCAACAGACAAAATAAGCCTAGCAGGAGCCTTCAGAAGAAAATAAGGAAATTTAGTGTCTGAAGACACTAAACTAGGAATGACAGAAAATAATGAGATAAAACTAATAAATTGATTTGAGCAGTGACAAGGCTTGGGAATACTAAGGAAAACCTTCCCCTCAGGATTACAGACAAAAGAGCACTTAGAAATATACTGCCATTCTTGTGCTTTACTGAGATAGAGTGTATATCGCGATTATGAAATGCTGAGACCGAAGCTCACTAACTGTACAACTAATTTGCGTGATCTGCAGCCAAAATGCCCTTCTGGGCAAGTCTGTGCTCCAAGCTGAGCTTGAAGCTCGATCTCTCTGCCCCCATATTTTGTCTTTAGCCTTTTTGTTCAGAAGGTGCCAATTACTGAGAAGTCTGGCAGTGGTTTTGCTGAGGACTGCATCTGTGCACTGACAATTGAACTTGGCTCTCCAAGGAAAATCCACACAAACTGTCCGAGCCCAAGCTTGGAGCCAGGGCTACCCTACATCCTATGCCCTCCTGCTGCTCTGCAGGGTTGCTGCAGCTTGTGACCATGCTTGGACTCTGAGCTTGCTGCTAAGCTGACAATTCTGCCCCCTTTCGTGATGCTGTCAGTTTGCTAAACAGTGTGTTGCAGGGCACAGAATGAATTTGGAGCTCCTCATCCTCATGTGGGACTCTGTCACAAGCTCTCACAACCTGCTCTGCACTGTATTCCCTCCACAGTACCTTGCTCCCTTCAAAAGAGATGGGTTTTCTGCACTTGAATTCTAGTAAAAAACCAAACATGAATGAGGGAGGAAAATCTTAACATTTTATGGTTAAGCTGGTATTTGGGAAATGCCAATTTGATACCAAATTTTTGATAATTTTATCCTGTGTTTAATTAATATTTACATGGTTTCATGAATTTAGCCCTGTTAATTACTCAGAAACTGGAAACTATGCTGTGTCTCCTCAATATACATTATAAAACCTGCATGTTGGTTTATTCCTGCTTGAATCATCTTCTAAGATGTTTTATACTCCTCTCTCTGAAGGCTCCTGCACTTGGACACCAAAATACTTAGAAGTGGTGCTGCATGGACACACTGTTCCTCATCCTTCAGTCCCTCTCCAGAGCAGCTGAAAAGGAAATGACAGCAGCTGCATCTGTGGTGTTTTCTGCCCTCTGATTCCCTCATCTCCACACCATGCTGTTGTCTTTAGGTTGGATATATAAAATCCATAGGATTTTCAACATGTCCTCTTTCTCTCCCTTTCCAGCTTACCAATCTAAATCATGCTTTAGCTTACTGGTATAAGGTCTGCTGTTTTATTTACTCTTTATTTACTTAATTGCTTTAAATTGCAATTTTAAAAAATGACTTAGTAGTAATCTCATGTTAAGATCATGTTTAGACTTGACTCCTTGTTCCAATGAACTATACAAAGGTTGTAATAAAAATGCCTATGCAACACTCTCCTATACACACCCATATACATGGCTTTCCAATGGTCACTCTAACCATCCTCAGGTAACAACCAGCTGTACTCAAGCCTGTGCCACCATGCCACAGCCACAAAATCTCAGTGAAGGACAGAGCCAATACTGCTGTCTCACCAACCCCTACACTCTCCTACACTTCACTGAGGATGCTCGCCATGGGGCTGGGATGCTGGAGCTGCATGATGCTCTGTTCCTGTTGCCACCTTGCAGCCCAACACAAAAGTATGCCTGACGACTCTGGTGCCTGGGCCTGAAAGCATCCTTTCTCCCTTCTTTTTAAGCATGAGGCGCCATCCCACAAAAGCAGACACTCCTGCCTTCAAAAGCTTTCTGTTCGTGTGCCGTGGCCTGCCCTGAATCAGCTGCATTCATCAGCTAACCCGCCGTCTCGGGCTGCTCCTCTCTGGCTGCAGATTTGGCGAAACACTCACCAAGAGCCAGATATAAATCTCCTGCTCAAAGGAAATTTTTAGCAGCAAAATTGAGTAGAAAACAAAAGACTTCTCTGTTACTTACCCAATCCTCTCACTCAGGGAGGCTCTATCTAACAAGCAGGGAACTGAGCCCTCCTGCCTGGAACGGCCGTGCCAGGGGAATGGGGACCAAGACTGCCTCATGCCTTGGGAACCCGCCGGAGCACCCAAATGGCCTCAGGCACTGGCTGAGAAATGCAGAGCTTTGTCCATCAAGTCCACTGCTTGGTAAGCATGAGAGCCTGCTTAGGGCTGTGAGGGGAAAAACCCGCAGTGTTTCCTGTTAGTCCTGAAAAGGGAAAGCTCAAGACAAGTTAACACAGTTTTGTGTACGTATTGAAAGCCGAGGAATATTAATCCACAGCTTATCGGTATTCGACCTCATTTCCCACCATGTGAATTTTTCCTCGATATAAGATGTAAGATGCAAGATGCAGATCATCTTTTTTCCTCTTTTTACTGTAACTTCAGTCTGGAAAGGCTAAGTCTCCAAACAAACTCATTGAGACAACTGCGCTACAGCTCTCTGACACAGAAACCTAGCAGGTTTCTATTGTAAAGTAATTACCACATAGGTAGCCATTTCATAGGCGATAGCACAAGAGAGAGACAGCCAAGCCATTTTACTAGAACTCAGGAAAGTCCTTTTGGAAAGGAAAAAGTGCAGGACAGGACATGTACCAGCATCTGCCTGAGAGAGAGAGAGAGATATTAGAACCAGCAATGCTCTGACTGGGGCTTTGGCCACAGAGGATGGCTGCCCGCTCCCAGCCTGTAACCCATCAGACGAGCTGTTTCACCAGCCCAGCTCAGTTTGCCACTGACTGAGAGCTGGAGCAGCAAGGTTTCAGGTGGTTGCTGAAGCTCCTGCCAGCAGTACCCAGAAGCATGACCAGTGTTTGCAAGGGACAGAGGGAGAGCTCCTTGGACATACACCCTCCTGCTGAGCACCCTGACTGCCCCTCAGCGAGCACCTGGGCCAGCATGAGGGGCTGGCTTGGAATCACTCTCATTGCAGAAATGTAATCACATTTTGTTTATCCAGCAGAGCATTGTAAAGAAATACATGACCTACAGGAAGCAGAAAATTTGCAACACAAATGTCCTCATGTCACTGCTTGAATTCTCAGCCAAATCCCACCATTTCTGTACTCATTCACTATCTTGCAAAGTAAAGGACTATTACTATCCACACAACTGAAAATTTATCTTTTACAACACCGTTAGTTTAGCTCTGTATGACCAATAATTCAGTTTTTGTATTTGTTCACCTTTTACCTAAAACATAAGCGTCTGTGTTTTAATTTGTTTTCAAATTTTTACTTTTTGGTGGAATTATTACCTTGAAACCCACATCGGTAATGCTCAAAATTCTTCAAAAATACTACTGTTTGAATTTTAGCCACGTGCCAAAAAAAATCACACAAAAATATTTTCTTGGTTCACCTCTACAGTTCCTGAAAAACTGCATCTTGTGGACTTGAATACAACTGTGCTGGGGAAACCAAAAGTACATGAATAGAGGAGACCTCAAATGGCCACTGTGATCTGTAACAGTCTATATACATGTTATATACATGACTGTTTGAGAACCTATATTCATGAATGTGTACAGACTACAGACTGCACGTGTTAACTTTTCAGAGGTTTTTTTTTTAACTTTTGTTTTAAACTACTGTCAAAACCAGGATTTATCCTGTGGTGGCACAGAAAATGTGGTTAATGGATTTAGTATTACCCTCCTAGTGCCACTGCTCATTAAATGTAAACTGATGTTTCAAATTTCTCAGTTAACACAATAATTTCTACCTTTTTTTCTATTGCATTTGCACATGTAACAAATTGGTACAAATATTTCCAATAAAATGTAAAGTTCATTGATACAATGCCTTTCATGATGGCCATAATTGATTACTAGCCAACTCTGTAGTTTTGTAGAGACATTTTTAGCTGAACTTGGAAAAATAGGAAACATATTGTAGTTTAAAATAAATGTACATAATATACAATATATATATTTATACACGTGTATGTCTACATACACATATATTGATAAAACATATAAAGTAATGTTTAGTTTTAATCAGTTCTCTGAGTGCTGGGACTACCTGGCAAATAAATCTAGGAATTTGTCCACAATTAAATAATAATTTCCACAACTTAGAAAAATATACTTTTACTAAATAAGGTTTAAATTAACTGATTTATGGATATAGAATGAAGGATAATGGTTTCCAGCCCCTGACATGATTAAACCTCAAAGAACGCAAGGTATAACACACCGGTAACGAACGCTGCCCCGCAGCCAAACACAGAAGAGCACAGAAACACAAGATGCTGCTGCAGCCATCCTCAGAGGCACCCAAAACCTGCCTCCTTTGGCCACCTCTTACACAGGCTGAGCCACCCACCCGACCTCGCGCCCTGCTATTTAACACCCCCCTCAGCCACAGCCACCCAGCGCCTCCCCCTGCTCCGAGCACAGCACTGGAGGATGGTGCGGGCACCTCCCAGCTTCCACACAACGCCCGCCTTGAGACCAAACATATCATCTAAGTCCCTAATTATCAGCTTGGAGGACCATCAGTACTTGAGCTTCACCATATGGATTTTGACATACTGCATAGGTAAATATATAATAGTAAAACATACATATGTGTGTGTGTGTGTGCATGCATATATAAGTATATATACATACACACACACGTGAGTATGTGCACTTCTCTATATAAAAAATTTCATTGAGCTATGTGTAGTAAGGTGATATACCATGGTATCCTGCATATTTTATCTGATTTATTTATTTATTTTTTAAAATGTAGAGGCACCAGAAATAAGTATATAGAACAAATCAACCTTTAAAAATTAAAGTTAGATCAGTGGACAAGAACTTTGTTAAAGCTTCTGAATATTTATTTTTGTTTTATTCAAATACCGTTGAAGTCTATCAGTTGCCATCACCCTCTTCACAAGAGGAAAGTGCATGTTATTTTTTTTTTCCCTAAAGAATATTATATATAAGGTGGGGCCTAACGATTCAAGAAAATTCTGAATTAAATGTTGACATTTCTCAAAAGATTACTATCTTTATGATGGAATGAAAGCTAAATAGAGTTCTTGTCCTGTGTGTATTTTATTTATCACATGCATATATATATATAAATACATATATATATGTATGTCTCTGTTTATCTACCTGTGTGTGTATACACACATCCACACACTTTTAACATGAGAGGAACCTGTTTTTCTCCACTTTGTATGTAGAGACTTACATGTTCCTCCCTGTCTGTTACCCTGTGCAGTATAAGCTCTAGTGACGAGGTCAAACAAAAGATATAGTTCACCATAGTATATTAGTTTATGTAGCAAAGTCATTTTCAAGCAAGTAAAATAAAGCTCTGTATTCCAAACTTCTTTTCCTTTACATTTCTCATAAAGAAAAGGAAGGAAAAGGAAAGAGGAGAGGGAGAAGGATTATGGCAGTAGCATTGAGCCAGTGGCACGTGCCAGTGTGCACGTGTGAGTGTGCCAGTGCACGCTCGCACACACACACACGCACAGAGAGCAGGGCTTTGGTTGACAAATGCAGATTGTCCAGAGAAGGTGGATGCATAAGTAAGGAAGACTCTACAGTGATGCAATTGTATCTTTTATGTTTGCATGGAGTCAGAAAACAAATTCAATTGGAAAAAAAAAAAGAAAAAAAGACCTCTTTTTAGGTCCCTCATCAGTGAGAGCATACTCAGTATGCTAGAGAATTTATCTGAAACCTTTTAAATCAAGGCCTCTTTATTACAAAAATAAAAATGAACAAACAAAAAAGTATGAGAGACGACAAGATGCTGAAGTGTCACTCCAATCGTCCCTGCAGAGAACAATTGCATCCCATTTATTATTCATTCTCTTCTCTCATTTCTACGATGTCTGTCATTTCCTCTGTGTGAGGCATGTCGGTCATTGCAGAGTCTTCACCTTCTACAGCTGTCTCATTCTCATTCCTCTTCTTTTTCTAGATTGAAACAAGCATTCAAAAACCTCTCAGTAAGTTGTGCATGAACACACTCCTACGTACTTTGGGCACTGGGAGTAGGGATGTGGGAATATGATTTGTTTAGAGTATATTATTAAAAACCAGCGTATTTGTGTCATATTTGTGGCTTGTCACTAATAACTTTGAGTAACTTAGAAAATTTCCATAAACTTTCTGGGGCTCAGCTTTCTCCTTTCTAACATAAATGCAATCATAGAGGCATTTCTCATGCTAAGCAACATCCAAGACAGGCTTCAGCCATGACTGGAGGGAAGAGAGCATCTGGAATCTTTTACATCACAGACTTGTTATTAAAAAAAATAAAAAAAAAGAAAAGAAAAAGAAGAAAACAAAATATGAGCGAACAAAAGCTGCTCTAGGGAGTGAAACAGAGGTGGCAACCTAATTTCTCAAATGTTAAACTTCAGGTGTGTTACAAGATATGAGCATTCTGGCTTTTCTTGGTACTGCTGATCCACTGTGATCCCCCGCTCCACCAAGGCCAAGAAATATTAGAGTATTTTTTGGCTAGCAGGAGCAGGAGGTCATTCAAGAGTCCTATGATTCATCCAGGATGTCCTGGATTAACAAAGCTAAGAAATGTTCAGCCCCCTACAAAACAAGTTGAAGCATCTGTTCCTTATTACCCATTTCTCAGCAGGCTGACTAGTTTTACAGAAAACAATTGGACAGCTGACAAAATATCCCCCACAGGTATTATTGATTCAGCTGAGCTGGGCATATCAGAATTTCAAAATTTCAAAGTGTCTACTCAACACTTGATTTGCAGTTCTCAAACTGTAGGTAAAAGTAACTTGGTGCATAGAGCTACTGGTTGGCTCTGGCAGTGTCATATTGAATGAAGAATAAATTAGGCTGGCACACTTATTACTACTATTACCTGCACTCACCACTGCAAAAAATTAAGTGCAATGTCCCTGACCAGAAACACTCTATGAGCTACTTCTGTAACAAACAAGCATTGAGAACATTAGTCCAAAGAGATCTCTGTTGTGAAACCACAGGCCAAGAACAAGCCATTTCAGAATCTACAGGTTTTACATTTTTGTTCTCAAGAAAAACATGACAAACTAATCATGACAGAGATCATGATTCTTCTGTTGTCTTATGAAACTTGCACACTTTGATCTGTTGCTATGGCCTGCACTGATAGTACATATCAAAACTGATTTCAGGTTGTTCCAATATAAGGCTTTTAGATATTACATCTTCTGTATTTTTTTCCAAAAACAGAAGTGGTGGGTATCTCTACTTGGCACTTCGTAAGAAGTCTAATTTAAAAAAAAAAAAAGTCAACGCAGAGATTATATTTTCTGGTTCCACCCACAGAGGTGTTCTATGGAATGATGTACAGAACCATGCTGTTTCTGCTTGGAGTTGGACCTGGTGCCCTGTACAGTGCCTTGAACATGTAACTGGTAGAACATAGCATGCAAATACTGTGATATACTCAGTCACCCAGTCAATACTCATCCTGTGTTTGAACTGAATTAAGTGAAATATTCTTTGAAATCCATGTATCACCACTTCGTACATGCAGGATTGTAGTGTTTGAAATATGTAAAATATGCCTATGAGAAAACTTCCCCCATTTAATTATTTGCAAGCTGTTATTATCAACTGCTGCAGCAGTATATCTTGTTTGAAAGGACTTCTCTTGGTGGCAAAAAAACATAAGTAACTCTACTTTTTGTCCATTTTCAGCAGAGCTGCCTTTATAATAAAATCCAAAGTATAGCTAGAGATATATATGTATACACTACATAACACTTACATCCCATGACAAGGGAATTGGAACTAGCTGGAACTTTAAGGCCCCTTCCAACCAAGAGCATTCTACCATTCTGTGGTTCTGTGA
This sequence comes from Campylorhamphus procurvoides, assembly GCA_013396655.1. Lineage (NCBI taxonomy): Eukaryota > Metazoa > Chordata > Aves > Passeriformes > Dendrocolaptidae > Campylorhamphus > Campylorhamphus procurvoides. The sequence continues at coordinate 1,331,025 of WBMV01003373.1, read as the reverse complement.
TTCTACGATTCTATATACATAAACATACAAACATAATAATCAGCTTGAATGAGTAGTGTCTATGTCTACATAAAGATGTTATGCTGTACGGTAGTAGCAGATATATAGTGCAAAACAGGTGGTGGTAAGGACAGGATATCCATGATACATGTGTTCTGAGGAGCAAGAGGTTGACTTCAGATCAGCATGTCCCATGGCCTGCTCCCATGGCCTGAATGCTCACTAGCATATGGAGGGCACCTTTTGGCTTTATTTCAACCCAAAGAATGCCCAAATTGCACGCTCCTGAGACCATAGAGGGAAGCAAACCAAATTCAGTAAGTAGGGATGCTGGGGAGTTACATTTCAAAAGTGTACCCTTAATCTGAACTAAAGTTCACTATATTCATCAACTGCTTACACCAGATCCTGCAGAGCCTAATTCTTACCTGTTTCCGATAGACGTAACAGGCTGCTATTGCAACCATGGTGGATTCTCCTATAAAACCAGCTAGAAGGGATCCTACTCCAAGAGTGGCTCCATGAACTCTGTAGGTGGCAAAAAAAGAAAGCAGTCATGGTGGTGTGAGAGTACATGATTTGTAAATTTATTTTCACTCACATATAGAACCAATCTGTTGTTAGAAATATTTTCTTCAAAGACGTAATACGCTGGCCAAGAGAATTACTGGCCATTTTAAAGGACTTGTTTGTTTCTTAATGGCTACACTGTTTAGTAAAAGAAGTACAGTGAATCCAATTATGGACTAAGAATTTAAAGTCTTGTACAGAGTACTGTAGAATAGATTATTTAATTTATAAAAAGATATTCTTTCACTAGTTTTTTTAACAGAGCATTTAACAACATGGAAATAAATTCCCCTTGGGACACATTTTTGCCTCTTTGACATTTGCGTTTTTTTTTCAAATGGGACATAACTATTGTGCCTGCCCTAGAGCAATCACATTTTTAAATTTGTAAATGTTTCTTTTCCAGATACTGGCACTATTTAGGCTTTATATCATGATTAGTGTTTGGGGAAAAAGGTCTGAGCAATGCAAATTAAGCTATCAAGTATCAGGAAAGAGGAATGAAGAAGAAAACAAACGCATCAGTTCTGTGAAGAATAATGATTTACCCTAAGTAAGGCAGCACGATGAGACTAGTGATGAGGACAATAATCCGCAACACTGAGCTGGGTGCCAGCACAAATGTCTTCTTCAGAGTCATCAGCCAACCAGTCAAGTGTGCTCTCACAGTCACTGTTCATAAACAGGGGAAAGGGAGGGGATGGGGAGAAAAGGAGGCAAGAGTAGTAAAAAAAAAATTCAGTCATCACAAATGCAGCTGTTCAGAAATAACCACTGTGAAACCTGTTGCTGGTAACTTTGCACACTGGGAAATCTATTAGAAAGCAAGTAGATCTTGTATCCAGATTGCTCTAATACACTGATTTGGGGAAAACAAAGCAACAAACAAAAAAGCCAGTTATGGATGGCCGTCCTTCCTAAGAACTGCTCTCTTGCAACCAATTTATTAGATGGTCCATTCTGTTTTCTTTATTAAAAAACCAAACACTATCCCCTTCCCTAAAGAGAAATCATACCAAGGAAAATTTTCCATCTGGTGTTGTACATGGTCTAACAGTCAAGCACAAAAAAAGATATCTACATGTACCTATTCTCATATTTGTATCTTACCTTTATTAAAAAACTGTCTTGTAAGCAGAAAACACCACATGAAGTCGCATTCAATTACAGAGCTAGAAATTTTTTGAGGAGAAAGATTTAGATTATTGTTGTCAAGTTTGTCTCACTCTTTGATAGGCGTATTAACTTTTATTATATATTGTTTATGCTCTGACTTTGTTTGAAAAAGCCACTGAGCCTGGCAGCAGAAGGGGAGACTAATGGAAATGATGCTAATGTGGAGATGGTCCTAGATGCTATTCCAGTTACTTTCAGTCTTGGCTCACATATATTGCTACTGCCACTCACATGTTTGTTCTTGGTCAACTGCAACAGAAATTTCAAGCTTTACTTTTGACAGTCAGAAATCTGCCTAACAACCCACTGCCCTTACTGCAAGATTTGTCTCTTGACTACTGATGCAAATAGTCTAGGGCTACACGAGCTTCAATACAAACAACTTCAATACTTACCCTAGACATGCATTTAGCCACACTTGTATGTACAGCCATGCCAGATCCTATAACCATGCCTCACTGTTGGTCTAATTTTGAGGTTACAAAGCTTGTTTTTAATTTTTTTTTTCCTTACCTGGAAGTGGAAAGAAGGAGAAGATGCGCAAAGGAACTACACACAGCTCTGCAAAAGCGAAGTCTACTCCAATTATGTCAACTAAAATCTTCTCTGACACGTTTGGAGTCCAAAACATCACAAAACAGAGCTAGGAAGAACAACATTAAAAAATGTTTATGCTTCAGAAGGCAAGCACAACCAAAGATAGCCCTAGATTTATATTTACCTTGTCTTCAAATACAGATTGCACAAGTGTACATAAGAGAGACATGTTAACTTCAGAAGAAATTCCTATGCTTCATGTGCCTCACATACAAAGACTGATGCATATAGAAAGAATTTTTATGGTTCCTGCAAATGGTTGTACTTGAATGGTCTAATTGTTACAAAAACAGTAAGAAACCTGATTTTTACAGCACTTGCTCTGGTTACGACACTCATATTCCTAAACAGATTATCAAATGTTTTAGTAACTAAAGATTTTTAAGTTCTGCAAGACCCAGAGATTTGATATAAATCTAAGACTAGGGGTTTAAATGTGCTTCTGATACCAGTACTGTTGGTATGCAATATGCCTGATAACAAGGCAAAGGTGTTTGGTACAGTCCTGCTGACACAGTGCCCTATTGCCACAAACCCACTTTTCATTAAAGAGTGTGCTGTTTCATCCATACATGAAAGGAAAACTTCCATGAAAAACCCATGACACATGGTAAAGTGGTAGTACATGCTGATTAATTTTTTGGTCAGTGCTGAGGCAGGGATTATGTCTGAGCTGAGGGGGCTGTTGGCAGCGGGCAAGTCTGGCTTCAGTTCAAGGTACTCGCTGAGGAACAGTGCTGACAGCCCTTACAGGACTTTCCATGTAAAAAGGGGTACCTGACATCCCTTCAAGTACAACTACTTTGTTATTTAATTTGGTTCTGTGATTTTAAAATGATTTCTTCCTGCTATTCTCATAATAAAGTAGATGTTAAGGAAGCAAGCTGACTCGGTGGTGCAGAATTTGGGACCTTAAAATGCTCTGGCCCTCCTTTTGTCAGGTTACAAACCAGTGTACCAGGCAAATTACACACATTTACTGCTCAGTAGAGTCTGTAAAACTCTCAAGCCATTCTGTTATAATTTAGCCTACAACCTAGTATTGCAGTATCTAGCTTTTCTCTTTTTATCCAGTTGTCACACCCCTACGTGTTCACATGGCTTTTAAAGCTAGTCTTTGAAGTTCTACCACTTCCAAGACAGCTGGGATTTCACTGTCATTCTTTGGTTGTGTGCCAGAAATTGTCCTTTCTGTTCAGCATACAAGCACTCAGACTGCATTAGTTTCCCAAGTTTTCCCATTAGTTTCTCAAGGCCTGTCACTGAGTGGCCCATGGGAGGTCTCGAGTTCTGACCGCTTGTGTGGTGAACAAAACATTCCACCTTCCTTCTTCAACAGCCACTTGAAAGAGTGTTGAAAACGGTGTGACAGACAAGCAAATAAGTGACCAGAAGAATCGTACTCAATCCTGCTCTCTTTGAATTTAAGGTTTGGTTCTGGCCCTAATAAGAACCGACTCAATCTCCACCCAGCTCCTATGGGAGGAAGGTCAGTTTGCCAGTCAGAGGTAATGACTTATACCCAGGTGCCATGCAGTCATTGCTCCTCAGCTGTTGCAAACTGCAGTATTCCACTCTCCCCTGCCTCCCAGCAGAGAGTCACTGCTGATAAATAACTTCAAAGAGCACTTTTTTTTTAGCAGCTGGTAGGGAAAGACAGCAGTGACTGCGAAGCTCAAGAATAAGCAGTTTGAGGAGGTGAGGCATGGCAGCAGAAGGACCTTCTATTTCTGTCTCAGCATGCCCCCATCTTTTTGGTTGCAATACTGATAACTGGTTTCATTTTGTTAAGGGATTCCTATATGTCATCTTATGAGCAAACGCTCACAGGGAGCAAAGCCTCAGGAAAACAAATTAATGCTTTGCATCATGCAAGCCCTCTGCAATTTAAATTCTAGAGTGCTTGCAGCTTGAGAAGCTTCCATACTATTTCAAAGACAAATTTAAAATGCAAAGGAAATGCAATAGGCTCTGCTTCAGCCAGAGTAACACTAAGCGTGCAAAGGAGTGAAGTTATTTCAGCAGCTGATTTTATTACAGATGAGGTATATTGAGAACAGGATGAGATCAGCTTTGTTGTGATTGTGAGTGGCCTATATGATGTTTGTCATTACCTTGGTAAAAGGTGAAGCCTGATAAGACACCAGAAAAGATGGTAACAGATGAAATAATGCAAGCAGTCCAGGAAAACTGGCAGTGTGGCACAGAGAATTAGAGACAGAATCTACTGGAATAAGCAGTGCTAACCTTCTGTGACTCAGATCAGGAAAGATTTAAGGAAGCAGATCCACCTATAGCATGTTTTCTATCGTTCCTTTAGTTTAACACTATTTTCTCCTCCCCCTTGAGTTTCTCTGCATGTCTGTAAGGTTAAAAATAGAATAAATGGCTTGGGTAGGGTTACAGCCCTACAGTCCTTTAATCTAATCAAGAGATGAAGACTTAGCAGTGAAAGCTTCTGCAGAGGCCAGCAATGCACATGCACAGTGGCACTGCAGCTCCAGGTTCCAATTGCAGCTGGCTGTGGAGTATTGAACCTGGCAACGCTGCTGAGGCTGAAGCATGCTAATGCTTTGGGAGTAAGGATTTTTCTTGTGGAGTTCTAAAAACAGAGTTGATTTGATTTTCTGTTGTCTTATGGTATGAGTGCAGCATGCTATTAAAAGACAGTTTTGTTACAGCCTTTGATCATTTAACCAGAGCTTAACAGCAATGAGTGTTTAAAAAATATAACAAAAAAAAAAGCTATAAACAGGACAGTGGAATGCTACAGAGAATATGCAGATCTGTAAAAAGACAGTAGTATTTATTACAGTGATGTTATCTCTGTATCCACAACAGTAACCTAAGTGTTTCTCAAGGTGTTTTAATAATTTGAACTGATCTGAGGTGTTATAGTATCGGTAATTGTTCTACACTAGTAAAATTTGAAGAACTTTACTAAATATGTCAATAACTTACAGCACCATAAGAAAACCAGTATAGCTGTACTAGATCAGATCAAAGTTCCAGCTAGATTATTGCTATCTCCCTGCTAAAGGTCACTGGGAATTGCCAAAGGGAAGGGCACAAAGAAGTAGGGCAAGTGTAGAGTAAGAGATGTCTTTTCCCTGTCTGCACAGTCTGAGCTGCTGCCAGTTATGGCTTCAGGAGCTGTGATGCACCTTCATCCCATGCAGCATTATGTATGTGCATCCAACATATCTAATAGTGATTTTTTTTCAATCCAGTTATGCATTAAAAGTGAGTAAAAACCCCTTTCCCTTGTGGCTCAGATAGTCTCCTTGAGGACATGTGCTTACTTTTATGTGGAACCTGGCTATTCTCAGCTAACAAATTTGTGTCTAAGCATATTAAAAAGTCAAAATTAAAAACTTCTGCTGTTGTCAAGCCTGAGAGAATGAACCAAACCTTTGTTTCAGTAGAGTATGGAACTCCTAGTGATCAGTTCAACTTCTCTTTAATCTCTTAAGTACACTTAAGGCATTTGAGGCATTTGACTTTTACAAGTGATTGTGATGAAAGATTGTTCATGAGATTTTGTCTCAGAGGCTGTACGTGTGAGTTTGAATGCCTCTAGTTTTTGAAAGCTAACAGACTTTTCATAGGCCTTGTGTTTGCTGGAAGTTATTTCTATTTATTCTAGTTGCTGACAGGGATTACTAAACCTCAGAGACTCACTACATAATGTATTATAACACATTATGCTGACAAAGGCTATTGTCGTGTATAGTAAACTGAAGAGTGCTAGACTGATTTGCTTTTTGGCACTTTTAGAAAGCTGCCTGTCTTTTGAGACATTCATTGATAAATACAAGGCACAAAAGAGTATTCCAGCAAGCTATGAACAACAGTAAAGATTTTTGACACTTCAGTTAGAAGAAATACTTGCAGATGACAGAGACACAGTATGGCTCTATGTTCCTCAGAAGGAACCTATGGCATCAAAAATGGATGTTTTTAAAAATAGATTAGACATGGGCTCATGGAATGAGTCTGGAATAACAGATTTTGTAATGGAAAATGGTTAACCTGTTAAGGGTTATTCTAAGATGAAATGTATTTCATTTTTTTCCTGCAAAAAAAATCTCTGCAGATATTTCGTATCATTTTTGAACTTGTTATATTTGCAGAAGTATGGCTGTCCAAGAGAGGTATTTTCTCTTCAAAACACTGTTACATGTATATATTGAGGATTATATTTTAACGAATTTAACCCATGCCTTGCTCATGATCTCTCTATTCTTGTTTATGCTACATTGTGCCCAGTGAGGGCAGAGAAAATCTAATTTAAATCTTATTACGCATCTCTTCTTTGAGTTGCATCTCATATCTTTACGATAGTATCAGCTAAGTTTATCACTTCTATTAATAGGGAAGAATATGTCATACGATTTTGCCTTTTGAACTGTGCAATAAACATATCAAAAGGTAGCCCAAGTCCTATGTAGTCAGATCTCCTGATTTGCCAAATTTCTCCATGGCCTCCCTTCTCACATAAACAGACCTTCCATAATTCTGTCTCATTTCAGCGCTTGTATCACACAAGATAAGCTGATCTCAAAGATACATTTTTGAAGTCAAGAGAATATCCTGTTCTAACTTGCATCAGTGTGAATGTCTCCTCTGTTCAACACCTTATTTTGCAAGATGTTGGAAAAAATTGTTTAATTTGTTAATGCTGTTTTTATGGCTATTTCAAATCCATACCTTTACTGAGCTTGAAAATTTAGCTCTCTAAAAGACTATGTAGTACTGCTGGAACTTGTCACTCCAAGACTAAATCCAGCATCTTACTGTTAAGAAAAAACTGCACTTTGTATTTTTATGAAGAATATAAGTAACAACAGTTTTTAACTCCTGACTACTTCTACTACTGAAACAACAAAAATAGTTAATAATTACAGCCCTTTTCAGACTACAGCTTAGGTTTGTTTCTGTGTTGAATATAGATGTTCAACAGAATACGAAGTCCTAACACCTCCTGAAGCAAGCATGCCACTAGGCAGTCTCTCAAGTAGTTGAACAACACAGAAAGCATTCAACAGGGTTCTTATGAAGGAAGGTGATGCAGCTACTCACCAATTTACACAAATAAAGGATTAGTGTTTTATTGTGGACCAAGAAATCAATAAGTCTAGGTTTTATCATAAAGGCATTATTCCCTGTTGACTGGAAATTGTATGTCAGTTTACCATGAAAATAATCAAGTTAAAAACTTGTTGCCTTTAAAGACTCACTTGTTTGTTTGTTTGTTTTTTTCAGTTAGGTTGATTTTTTGGGTTTTTTTTAAGCACACTGCAACAAACAATCACAAAGTTCTTTGACAGCTGTGGAGGAGTTGTGGGGTATGATACAACACTAGAAGCCAGCATTACTGCCTTGCTACAGAAGCTTGCTGCATACCATAGCCTGGTCCACACCAGAAGGGATCTGCAGAATTGCATGCTATGTTTGCTGTAAGTCATGTCAGAGAGCAGTCTTTGCACAGCCATGCCAGTTTTGGCAGTTATGAGGAATTTCTGGTACACGGCAAAAAACCTAAATTCCTCATCCCAAATTGTTTGAGGCTTTGAGGCACTAAAGGTTGCTACCGTCTGATGCTCTGTTGAGATTATGATGTGTGTTCATGTTCCCTTTAAGTCAAAGGAGGGCAGAAAGTGGGTCCTTTTCTTGTGTGGAAAATGTAAGGTTTTTAGGAATAAACTGTCCAAAGCCCCAGGGAACATGTCCTGACCTCACAGTTGACATTGCCAAAGGCTGGACCTGAACTCTTGAGGCCTTTCCAACCTGAACAATTCTGTGATCCCATGAAGCAAAAGCCCTAGATCTGTAAGCAGTAAAAATGTCAGAGCACAGATGTATTTGAAAGCCATTTCTCATAATACTGATGACTTGAATCACAGGGACATTCTCTTATAATGATTATCCCTCAGGCACATGCAAGTCAGTATAGATTTCTGTGAACTTTGTGTTCTGCAAAAGGGGTCTAAAGCTGAAATCAGCCATGGTAAAATTTGTCAAGCAGCAGGGGGAGCAAAAGGAACCAGAACCTGCCTGTGGAAACTCCCTAACTTCCTATCTCCTCCTGAAATAATTGGTTTATACATATCTAAGTCTCCCCCTGCCTCCCCCATCTTTCCTTATAGTTTGGAGTGACAGAGCACTATGTTCTCTAGAAATAAAGCTAGGTCCAGCAACTGCACAAATCACTGACACTCTGATAGCATGAACATGATGCCACAACTGCTTTCCCCCCAGCCAATGCTGAAAGTACTCAGGTGGTATTTTTCAGGCTGGGTTGTGTCACTACATTGTTTAAGTTAGTCATTATATCTGCCCATGTCACTTAAATTTTTTTACAGAAAGTAGGATATTTTACTGGGTACAGCTTTACTTCTAAAAAGCTCGAATAAACCAAAGCTCGCACATTCCTGAGCTCTCTTTGAAAATTGTCCATGTCCATTACAACTTAGTAATTTTCCTCTGTCCTGAGTTTTCTGCACCCCTTGCTGTTTCTTACTGCGATTACGGAGTTTGAGCAGAAACATGCTGCAGTGACAATTTTTGTCGCTTCCTTTTCTGCTTGCCCCAGTCACTTGCACAGAATAGACCCTTTGTGTGAAACCTGAACAATCATGAAGGAGACATCAATCTCCACCTCACTGGAGCAAACAGAAAGCCTTTGTTCCAGGACAAAGGCTTAGTGCAGTACCATGGATGGGACAAGGCCCTTGGGAGGATTTCATAAAGTCTGCCTCTGGTGGTCCAGCATCTTCCTAAGCAAGCAGCAATGCTTCCACTCATGTCTGAAATAATTATTCCTGAAGTGGGAACTAAATTTGCCCTTGAAAAGGTAAAGAACTTCTTGAACTGATGTCTACCAATATGCCATTTTCCAATTGTTATTTCTGTTATTTCTGCCAGTAGCCTGAAGAATAAAAAAAAAAACAATCTGAGAGTTCAGAGATGGGCAAAATCAAAGCAGTGAAAACAAATTCAACCATCGGATGAATGGTGTTATTCTAAAAGCTGTCCTTGGCATCCATATAATATATGACAGTAAAGTCAAAATAAAGTGAGTTTAATCTTAAAAGTTAATGCTGCTTTTTAAAAATATGAGTATCCTAGATAGGATTTGTGAAATCTCTTTAATACAATGAGGCTGTAATGAAACCATTGGTGAAGTAAGATTTGAGAGAAAATTTGGGGAAATCCACCCCCTTTTTTTAGGTCCTTTCTTTGTGTACTCACAAGAGATAAGGACACCAAACTCTGTCACCCAGGGAATTTCAGATACTGGCATGGTTGGAAGATGGGGTTGTGTCCTCTGAGAGGGACCAGTTTCTAGTCTTGACATTTATTTCTGTGGATTTTACTCTCTCTAAGTCCTATTATCCCATGACTTTAGTCAAGCCCAGTTGGAACCTTTGATAATAAAACAACACAGAGATGCAATATAAAGACAGCCAATAGAAGACAGGAAAAAATTAATGAAACTTGAACACAAATCCAGTGGCCTTTCCAATGGCTTAAACTTCTGACACTGAATGTCACAGGTATATATGGTGGCAGCAAAAACATGGTTCCTATATACATTTCCTTTCATTTATCTTTAAACCTGAGGGGAAAAACTATATAGAAGGCTAAATAATGCTATTCAATACTTCAGTTCTAAAGAAAATACAGTTTGTACTGTTTCTTAAAGCCAATTGCTAGCCATAACTAAGATCTTCTTTGTAATAAAATAGTATTCCTGAAAGAAAACAACAAATAGTAGGAATGAGGAATGAAGATACACTGCAGTAGTTACTCTGAGCCAGAAGACCTTCAGAGGGCATTAGTTTTCTCACAAACAGAAAATGAGACATTCAGGAAAATTTCCTGTTGAGGAGAGCTGTAAGCATGACCTTAGATGGGGGAGGATTTACTACTGCTTTAACGTGGATGAACTGGACAATATACTCTAAAGTATGATTGCTCTAAATTATATGGAAGGGTAGGATATGAGGATAGGTCATATTAATCTGCAATTTGATACTGTGTGATGCATTAAAAATTTTTAATCATTAATCAAACACCAAAGTTCCATAGTCAGACCTAACTTCTTAAAAACAAACAACACCTCTCCCACAAAAAAACCCCATATAACCTTGGTCAACTTCAGAAAACAACAAAGGCTCAACCTAGTTAATGAAGTAACAAGCCCCTTTAACAAAGTTGTCTCTTAAGCAATCTTCCATTTATAAATTCTAGTGCACTGGCTGCTAACTGATATGCTGGATCTACAATGCTGTGAAACTCTAGCTCATGTCCCAGGCCATGTCTGTGAAAACATAAGCATATCAAAAACTGAAAAGCATTATTGACATCAGAAGTCTTGTTACCTTTCTGATCCAGAATTCAAATTTGTGATTTCTACATAATAATTTTGTGCAATAGTACAGTCTGAGCCTATAAACACCAATAAACTCACAGATTTCCTTGTTTAAATGAAAGAAGTCATGATGAATCCTCTTTTCCATGATGTGGCACAGCTGTTTCTTCTAATAAGGCAGAAATGCTACAGTAGCCAAACCATCATGACAGAACAGATTAATGAGGTTTATAACTGGATGTCATATTGCATTCCCCTTTTGCAGGAAAGATGTCGAGTACCTGAAATGCCAAGGAATTTAAGGTATGGCTTGTCCTTTTCAGACTCTGACACTATTCCATTGACCATGAGTCAAAAATTTGTAAAAAAAATGAGGCTTTGTTAACTTCAGTCCATTTGTACCTCCTTGTTCAGCTACTGTGCTCTTCTGCACCACCACTGCACAAAGACTACATCTTTGGCTCTCTCTTTATCATTAAATACTCTCATATTTCACCACACAGCCCTCCAATATTGCCCCCTTTTCCTAATTCACAATTTGGCCCTGGCGGGCCATCTTCAGAATATCTGCTTATCTGTCATCTCCGTAAAAGCTGAGACAGGCAAGAGGGGAGGTTTCAGCATTGCATGCAGGTTAGATGTAAATCACCGAGAAGAATGCCAAAATTAAGGATCTCAGAAATCACCACTTTATTCTGATTTCAGTTTGTGAACTAAGCACCACCACTAGCAGCCTGGAATGTATATAGCTATCAAAGCTATACAATTTGCAATAACTGGGTGATTTTTTTCTGGTAGCAACCCTCTCGATACACTGAGGAAAACTGTGGCATCAATCACGAAGAAATAGAAACAGTTATTTTTTTATTTTTCTTCTGGTTCTGCTTTCCAGCATCTGAATCACTTGAAAACATGGGGATAAGGGAGCAGGTACTTGGCTAAAGGCTTTGTAAGTGAGAGTGGAACAGGAATAATGGAGTAAAAGCCCCAGCAGCTTCTTGCAGTGGTCAGAACTGCAAATCACTTTGCTCCAATCCACGTTGATCTTTACCAAAGTTAAACAAATGAGCACACGGAACCCTTCTCCACTGTTTGCTCAAATGCGTGAAAGTGAGGGGATAAATTCTGCTATTTCTACATTTTCTTGTTTCCTGAAAGTCTAATAATGATTTCACAGTAGTAGTGGTAACAGATCTTATTTTTTTCAGGAAAAGAGAAAAACATTAACCACATTTTTGTGAAAATGTGTCCACATGTACTGCTTGTGGCAAACCCTGTTTTAAAACACTCCTTTGCATGCCCTCTGGCTACAGGGAAGCTGCCTAAGGCATCTCAAAATTCATCTCAGGCCCTAGATGCAATTTACTGTCTCTTGGCCTTGAAATATGACCCTTCAGGTATTTCATCTCCAAAGTTAGAATGAAGTAAAGTGCATGATATTTCTGTGGCTATTGCCACTCAGTAAGTGCATTCATGGTGGCTACATGCCAGTTCGCGTGGGACTCCCGACACCAACCCACTGACTCTCAGCCATCTGCCATGCCATTATTTCATGCTATGGACTCCTCTTTTGCCTTCCAAAGGTTTCAGTGAAACAGGAACACGTTCTGTGGCATTTCTCAATAGGCAAGCCTAATTCAGTATTACCCTAAATACAACCTAAGGATACTTAGCAAGCCAGGAGTCAGTCTTGCTGCAGAGATGCAAATTCTTCTTTAATTTCTCTCCTTTAACTTCTCTCAACAGCTGCTTTATGTCTCATTGTTTAGCAGACAGCGTAGTTGAAAACATCAAATACATCACTGTCTTCTGTACATAAGAGCTTTACACTGGCTAGTTTATCATGTGGAAAAGGAACTTATTTGTATGTGCAGAAAGGGATATGAAGTGGTATATTTATTACACTAGAGAGTGAATATTTGAGAGCAAATGGGCCTGTGAAAACCGTACAGTCCTTGGTGTCCCTCATGGGAAAAATCCACCGCCAGACTGAAGGTTGGGAAATATGATTTGTTGAGTTCAACTAGAAATTAAACAACTATTGAGTATAAAATGTTCTCACAGCATGAGGGAATAAGTCAGTAAGGCAATGCTATTGCAATAATATACTGAGTTGGTATGAATATTCTGTCTTCTCTCATGCAGGCTCCAATTTTATCTGCCAGTGCTACATTCATTTCATTGGCTGGTGGAGCCTTGCTGGTCACCTGGACAGGAGGGTCAGCAGCTGGTATCCACATGGCAATTCCTAGTTTGGCATAACCAAATCCAAAACAGAGAGCAAAAGCTCAGTCATTTGGAGTTGTGTTTTACACAAACAAGGCTTCTCAGCCTTAATGAACACAGCTGTTTCTCTTCCAGTGGCTCTCTCTTACAGAATGAAGTAGGAAGCAGCAACTACTGAGTCCTGTCTTTCGTACTTCTAATTTTTTCATATAGGGAATTTTCCCTGTTACACTGGCTTCCTTGTTCTTGTTCAGGGTTTTCTTCTCATGTCCTAGGTGCTTGATGATTAATTATAGAACATAACCAAGAAGTTGATGACTGAGAATTAGGAAAATTATGGCACGGCTTGCCGTAAACTGTCATCAAATGGAACAAAATGGAACAAAAACTTTCCTCCTCCTCACTTCAAGATGACACTGATCCCATCACAGAGACCCAGCAAGAGAAACTGACTCTGGAGCTTTCCCTGCTGTTTTCAGACTGAGATGGGGGTCCCTTTACTGAATCTTGTAAGTCTATGGTCCCCAGCATCTCTCCCTTTTTCACCTGTGGTTTGGGGGAAAAAAAAGGTGTGCAAGTGAACATGATAAATTCTTCAGCTTAAATTTTCTGATTGTTATAATATAAAAACCCTCACTTAGAATGACACTCAGAACATGATTACACATTTATCATACACATATATTATACCTTAATATATGACATGAATATAACTGCCAAGTGATGATAGTTTATGCTGCTGTGCTACAAGATATAATCAATGGAGAGCTGACAAAATATCTCTGTGCTGCTGTTCCTAAGGGACTGATAACTTCCAGCGAATGAAAGAAACAGCACTTGCCAATAGTAACTCCTTAAACTACAGATGCTCATCAGCAGGAGCCCTTAGAAGCCCTTATTTTCTCTGTCAAAAGAGTAAGTTATGAATCTAAATATTACATTCCATTTATAAAAAATATAATATTTTATTTCTAGCATATAAGGAATTACTCAACAAATAATATAGCAAATATTATTGCAAGTATTATAAACATTTTAAAGTTATTGTTACAGTCCTCAATTACGACCAGTATAATCGAGGAGTCAATAAACAAAATCTGACTCTAAAGTAGGTGATATTTTGACATCTATTGACACACACATTCCATTCTCAGGGTTAAGCATATAAGCTAGTAAACTGACCAGCTGTCTGCTCCTAAGTACATTAAATTTAAACTTTCACTGAGATTTAAATGTAATGCAGGTGACCTGACACTTGAATTTGGTTACCACAACACAATGCACATCAATTTGTTCAGCTTAAGTGCCTGAACCTTCACTTTAGTTGAAACTTCATGGCAATGTTGGTTTTTTTCTTTTTTTTTAAGGGATTTAAAGTTTTTACTAGTTTGTTTATAACAAGTAAATCTGAAATTTTTAAATCTTGCATAAATCACACACATATATAAGTGTAAATGTGAAACCTTTCTCTCCAGTCTATCTTTCAGTATTTTGGAACAGAAAGGAATGAAAAATGACAGGGCAAATCTGAACATCTGCATTTTGTTTCTTAAGTGATGCCCACTAATTAAATGTAAGATAGCATTCTACACAATTAGCTTCTCCCCTTCATCAGTGTGTTTATTTGTGAAAACTGCAATCTTCCCCATTTGTCCCTGACCACATATTCATTAAAATAATAAAAAAAAAAAGCAGCAAAGCAGAATTGAACTTCCTTTTAAATAGCACTTGTGCTCTTATACTTAGAGCTGGAAAGAGCCTTGAGCTGTTTCTAATAGAACATAAGTTTAAAACTGAGAAGTACTGTGAAGCTCTGCTGCTGTACATTAACTTGGTGACAGACAGATGAACAAGGTGTGCCGTGCACAGCATGTCACCCTGGCACCTTGAGCCTGTCTTATTGGTAAGGAAAAACCTGTTGTAATACATAGAACACTCAACAATATGAAGATACAACTGGCTACGTGTCTTGCTGACACTTTAGCTAAGAGGAAAAATGCATCTAACAGGAGCTGGTGTTTGGAAACACATCCCAAAAGCACTGTGGCCTGTCCCAGCTGAGGCTGCTTGAAGACAAAGCTGAAACAAATTGCATAATGCTGTAAGAACTGATTGCTCCGTCTCTGGTATAAAGAAACAAGTAAGTACAGACTATCCTGGATCACTTTTAGTGACAGTGAGTGAGGGAGCTTTCACAGGGCTCTCTCTGAAATTTCTGTTCTCTGCTCAGCATCCTGTATGTTTCTCATGCAGTGATCTTGCTGTCAGCCACACTGAGCTGGCCATGCTTTTACCCCAGTGGCAGCTACTTAAACTAGGGTGCTTGCACCTCATGCTGAGTAAGAGATCTCTTGCCTTCTAGCATAACTCTGAGACTTAAACAGATGTGTATACTGCCAGTCCCCTCAGAGAGTTAAATGTCCCACTTTCCCCACTTCTCTAGTGCTGCCTGCACAATCGATGGTCAGCTTCCAACTCGGGACACACAACTTCACCAACTTGCACAGGGTTTGCACACAGCTGTGTGCATGAGGGCATGGCTGTGACCACATGGAGTAGACTGCAGTAGCTGCAGTGAAGAAGCCTGACCCCATGCAAAGGAGGCCTCTGTTACTTTCATATAGCAGGCACTAACAACTGACATGGAATCAGCCTGCAAAGCCTTGCAGTTCAGAGGCAGATGACCAAACCCCAATGACGTAGCTGCCAGGGAAGAGAATCTTAACTGACTGCAATTTCTGTGTCATCACAGAAGACTTAAAATAAGAGCTCAGCTGGGAAATGGAGAGAGAAAGGTAATTTGCCAGTATTTATGCCCCAACACAGACTGCCTTGGAAACCCCCTGAGTTCTGCATCGGGGTGTCTAAGCTCAGAGACACTACCATTGCTCTAAGAAAAACCCTTGCTAAAGCACAGCCTATTTGCTATTATTCCTGCTGGGTATGGCAGGGTTCCATCAAGTAGCTTGCTCCTCTGCACACAGCTCTTGAGTAAGGGAGTGCTCTCCTCTGGTAGAGCAAACCTTTGCTGCAATGGAGAAATGCAGCAATATAGCACCTAGACAAATTATTTTGAGATTTCTGCACTGGACTGAGGCTGTCACATCCCACAACCAAGGGGATGTGTGCTACAAATACACTACTTTTCTCTCCTGAGTCTGTATCTTCACATAGTTCACAACTGTACAGTGATTTCAGGGCTGATATGTAGGGTCATCTAAACAGATTTAGCATTGATTCAAAATGTTTATTTCTTCGACATGCTCATCTGCAATGGCAGCAACATTAGCATTTGGAGCAGCATCTCCACTTATATATGGAAAGAAGCATTTTTCCCATGGTGTTTAATGTCAGTGAAGTAACAAATAATGGCAAACAGCACTATGCACACTCTTTAAGCTGCTAGAAAATTACCAAGCATGCCTTATTTTCTAAAATCAGAATGGTGCCTTAATTGTATGAACAAAATTCTACAGCTGAGTCCCTTCTGTCTATTATACAAATTTTACATTCAGTTACAGTCACAAAACAGGGGTGTTGGAAGGAATCACCACTTCCCCACAACCAAAAAAATATCAATATGGCTAATCACATCAGCTTTCATACATGAGGAGTCTAATGGCTTTTATTTATAGCCTTTAAATAAAACAGCTTGTCTACATATTTTTCACTAAGCAATACAACTAATTTCCATTTTTTGAAGAAGCAGCTTTAATATCCACCTGATGCTTCAAAGCCATGAGATCGTACTTACAATGATACTTGACAGAATACATGTGCATACTGCCCAGTTAGCCTGGGAAGGCTCAAGTGTAGCCTTCAAGAAGCCACGAAGTTTTAGGCAAACCAGAAAGTTACTTTTCTTATCAAAACTATGCCTTTTTTTCTACTCTGACCCAATACTGTCACCATCAACTATGATGAAAAAGTGCTTCTGTTGCAGTAGTAGCTTTGAAGGCTTGACTGGTCTGTGGAAGGAGGTAGAACATTTTTCTTTCAATTCTATGTAAAAGTATACCTTCAATGACTGTAAGGTTTCCAGGGTTTTACATTGGGAAGGTACTTCCCTATGTGATGGCTGCTTGTACCTAAGGTTTCACTGTTATTTTTTTCAGTGGTTAATGGACTTCCTTTATCTTTAGATCTTCTGGAATCCTTCTATAGATCATCCACTCACATGACATGTCTAAGTACTTTATTTGTTTTGTCTTATCAGTCTGGGAGCCTGTTTCCCACTTTCCCTCTGATCTCAAAGAACATGATGTCATACCACTAGTCTGACTGCCATTTGCCAAAGAAAAGGCCCTGAATAAGAACGCAGCTATCACTATTACTGGTGGCCATGGGAGTTCACCTGGCAGTAACAGAAGCAAATTTGAAGTCTAACTCCTTGGAACCTGTGGCAGAGGTAAAACAAACTTGCTTTAGTCACACCAATACCTACTGAGTTTGTGTGCTGAAGCATTTGCAGGCTCAGGCTTTTGAATCAAACTGAATATTTAGAGCTCATGTGTCTATTTTTTCCCCTCTGTTGACAAGCAATCCTAAGAATCTGTCACTAGCAGACAAAAATAGAAACAGGACAGGAAAAGCAATGGACCTCAAAAGTGTTTCTGGAATTTGTGTGGATAAATCTCTCATGATGAGCTTATGAAAGAACTGCCCTTGAAAGTACTATGGAGAACTTTTGAAAAAAAAATCCCATAAAGTCACAAGCCAAAAGCCTACTGTAATTAAAAATTAGTCTGCAGAGGATGGGGATGGTAATGTGAAAAGCTTATGATCTATCAGAACTCAAGTAAACTGATAAATAGCATGGGGGATTAAGAACACAGTCAGTTCAGAGAAAGCTCTGAGGTTGAAATAGTATTCTCAGAACAATTTATAACAAGGAAAGCTTTCCCCTTTGTGGGTCTGTAACAACACTGACAAACTTCAAGGGAGGCTCAAACTCTATAGAACATAACCTTGGACTGGCACAGGACACAAGAGAAAACCTCAAGGTGTGTGATTGTAGATAACATGAGAGCCATGGAAAGTCTTCAAACAATGGCCAATTCAGTGGAAGCACACGTCTATCTCTGTTTCATGGCATAGGAAATACAAGTCAGAGCAAGAGCTGCTGATCTCTAAGCCACATGAAAAGAGCTCACTTGCAGCTGTTTAGGGAAAAAGTACAGGAAACAAAGAGCAAAAGAAACATAATTCAACTATGGATGCATTGAGTCACTTGATCTTCAACTGTGAAATAAGACACAGCGTACTGTATCCCACATTCCCAAATTGTAGCAAGGGGGTGGGGATAGTTGCAAATACTTCAGGCTTGTGTACTGTAAAGTTGCCTTTGTCATAAATTAGTTTCTCTTCATGCATAAGCCACGTGCAACTCAGTCAAAAAGGTTCTACACTAAAATGAAAGGGAGAGAGAAAGTCTGTCATCACTCTGATACTCAACAGTAAATACATGAATGTAGGGAGAAAGTTACAAAGCAGCCAGCTACCCTGTGGGAAGTATGGAACCCTGGGGAGAAAAAGAAAACATGCCCGGGGGATGATCAAATTCAATTGCAGGACTCTGAGCAATGTATCCTAAAAACAATTGCTGCATTTCCCAATTACATTTCTAGTGTTACAAAGGATTTTTGTTCTGTGAAAAACCTGTTTTCTAGGTTCTCCTTTGCTTTTTCCTGCTAGTGCAGGTACTGAGGAGAGATGATGTCATGGCCCCAAGCACTAATATAAATCCATTCTATTTAGAAATAGACATTGGTTTTACCATGCTCATCTGCTCCATTATTTGCTATGATCCCCATCAGCTGTAGGAGTTTTCTTCCAAAACTGTCAGTTTGTTGCTAAGAAGACTCATGCAGAAATGGTGTTCTTGGGGAGGATGCACTATGTGTACGTGTGCAAGCTGGTCATTTTGAAACACCACAGGTGCACCAAAATTTCTCCCCTACTGTCATCCCCATGCAGTGCTTCCCAGCACAGACAAGGCTTTAGATCCTTTTGTCCATGTCAGCACCATCCCCGAGACTGCCTTTTGTAGTTAATTTTGAGAGCAAACAGAACCAAAAGCATGGAAGCATCACCACATGAAAACCAGTGCCATGAGAGGCAGCAGGGAACAGCTACTGCAGGTTCAACCCATGCTGCCTTTCCCACTACTTACAGTAAAGGAAGGACACTCAGGGACAGGCTGCCACCCCACTGCATGTGACACAAATGCAGTTCTTTGTTTTTCTAACACACTGGTTACCAGAAGTTTTGTTCATTTAAAGAAATAAAACAAAAATAGATGAAAAGAAAAGCAGATCTCTGACAATCTTCTTGCACGTGGAGGCTGATTTGAAATGAAAAGTAGTGAAAATAAAATGAAATAACTCTAGCCTTTAGGTACCTAGCCTAAGTTAAGGACAGTTGATTTTCTTAGTACTCCAGTACTATGACCACATTCACTACTCTAGATAAAAGCAACACAGTCTCACAAGAGAGACAGCTCACCTTTCTTGAACTGCTAGTGCTTTTAGCATGAGGTAGAGAGTTTTCTGGTTGGGATAAAAACCAGAATGTTGAAGAAAGATTTCTTACCGTTAAGGACAACGCCATGCAAACAAAAGTGAACTTCTTGATATGCGTTGCTGTGACGGTGCTGTTGGTGTTCACCAATTTATTGCTGGGGTTATTCTAGGGTAAGAGAAAGAGAGAGTGAGCATTAGCTTGGCTCCAGACTACTGGGAGGCTGACAGCTCCAGGGTCATGTGTTGGACCTGACTGTGCTTGTCCATGTCTGACTTTGCTTGTTTGCTTTATAACCTAGAGCTTTCTGAGTACTTTGTACCACTACAGAACATTTTCCACTTAAACTGACAGCAACTGCTGCTATGGTCACTGAAGGGCTGTAATCTCCCTACTTTTCTAAGGAACAAGTCCTATTTAACAAATTCAGCTTTGTAAAAGGGTGATAGCCCTTTCTAAGGAAAATCCACATGATTTTTTTTAACCTTAGTGTAAAGTCTGTAGCATGTTTTCACAGGAAAAATGGGATTTCATTCCCTTTCACCACAAATTGGTACCAAATCACCAATGCAAGCATCCTTACTGATCCAATTAGACAAGTAGGTAATATAAATAAAGCTCCTGGAGCAGCCGGCTCTGTTAATGCAGTTTAATGAACAGAACATAATTAGAACTATTAGATGTTCCACCTTGAACATGGGCTCTGTACTCACATGGCAGTGAAGTTTTATTTAAAACAACAAAAGCCTTCTTCCAAATGTGTAATATAGCAAATGAAGCTGAAGATTTAAAATCGCCCTTGGGGAACACATAAAAACAATCTAAATGGTCTGTGAAAGGAAAGGATGGGATATCAAAGCAGGGCACCATTAGGAGCCCTGTAGCAAGAGGTTGTTGGGTCATCTATTGCATTTACCTTGGGGCTTGCTGAGATACACAAGTTTGTGCACCCTCTGATAAAACCTGTACCAAGCATTTATACACAATTCAGGTAGAACAGCAGTGTCTGTCACATGGTCAGCCTCTTTTACTGAAGTTACTTGTAAGAGAAACAGAAATGTTGCAAACACATCTTGGGGGCTGACAAACCGAATGTGAGCTCTGTGAAGAGGACACCATTTCACACACATTCAAGTGACTGATGGAATTTTGCAATTTAAGGCTTTTGTTCTGATCAGTGCAGCAACTGCACCTAGACAGCCCCAACACTCCTGCCTAAATACCTGCTTGGAAGTTTGGGTGTATGAAGATGCCCACAGGCAACCCAGACCCTAAAGCAGAAAGCCACTCCCACATGTGACCTTTTTTGCAGTAGATTAGGAAAACTCTCGTGAACATATTTTCACACATCTGTTCCTATTAATTGTGTTTCTGAAGAAATACTTTGCTATTGTTAGTTTTTGTATATGTGAGGACCGGCCTTGCTTACATCACTCGCCAGTGATTAAATGAACTTCTTGCTGAATGGCTCAACTTTCTAACAAGGCTAAAATAGCAAAGAGGAAGGAAAGCACACCCAAATGAAGTCATCCAAAAGGGCTGATAAGAAAAAGCATTTTCATTAATTCCTGCCTCTTTGCTGCTATCTCTGCCCTTGTGCTATTCTGCCCTTTCTCTAGCTCTTGACCACATACTCTTTGTTCCTAACCCTTGCACTCTCTTTAGTTCTCAGAACTAAACACTATGCAGATTCTTGAGCAAAAAGAATATCC
The DNA here is from genome assembly GCA_013396655.1 of Campylorhamphus procurvoides. NCBI lineage: Eukaryota > Metazoa > Chordata > Aves > Passeriformes > Dendrocolaptidae > Campylorhamphus > Campylorhamphus procurvoides. The sequence continues at coordinate 1,309,848 of WBMV01003373.1, read as the reverse complement.
GTTCCCATGTAGTAATCAGACAAATAGCATTGACAAGTCTTCTCACAGTTGCTCTGAATCAGGTGGCACAGTCCATTAAGAGCAATGGCATTATCACCACATAAAACAGCACAGAACTAGGATATGCCTGTTTTATTTCAAAATATCAGTAGTAACCTTTAACCTGAATGTAACTACTAGGCTATGAGCTTGCTCTGGACACAGAGTCTCATAAAAGACCAAACTAGGATCCTGCATCTCTCTTACAACTTTGAAGAGAGGTAATGATTTCCCTGTGCAGACAAGAATCTGATTTCTCCAGCAGAGCCACTGAAGAGGGGCACATACATGTATAAGGATCCCAAATCCCATCAGTCAGGGTGTTTCTGATGGTCATCAGCACTGACAGCTTTCTGAGTAACTGGCAAAAGAAAATGGGAGTTTGAATGCATACACACTGTTTTGGCATCTGAAAATCATAGTGGAGGCTTTACAGGGTCCAGAAATTAAGTGTTTCTATCCAGACTCTTCTGAGAAAGCCTTAGCTTAAGGCTTTTGAAAGGCATGGTGACACACAGATGATGTGTGACTGAGGGAAAAGCAATTGTCACAGCAATCTGAAAAAAACCCACTGTGGGTTTCAGGTTTGGTATTTATTGTCTGAAAGGTACAGTAAAGGCATTTACACACGTTTGCCAGGATGAGATACCCTTTATACTGCTGCTACTTCACTTTGAACATTTTATTCCAAATTGCTCTTAAAACACAGAACTAAAATTCCCATTATATACTTTTTGAGCAATTATATGAACTCTACCCACCTGTACCTTACCCTAGCATTTTCTTCCTCACATTGTTCCACAAGAGTCTGTGAGAAACCTTTTAACTGAAATAAATGAATTGACAAATCATGGTCTAATCCTGTCACCACTACAGTTGTCAGCACATCTTCCACCAGCCAAATGAGACCTGAATTTAGGAGTCTTAATTGCTGTTACTATTGCTTGGTCCTAGTGCATTTGATTGCGGCTCGTATAAAATGAGGTTAGCAGCCCCTGTGTTTCCTGTCTCAAACTATTTTTATCTTGCAGTTTACTGAGTTTGCATTTGCAGTTCCTTTTCAGAAGCATGACCTCTGAGAAAGTCTGCATGTGGTATTTCATCTGACAGGTTAATTTAGCTGTATACAGTTAGGTTAGGAGGTTATGACTGATTTGACTTGTTTTGGTTTTAAATTCTCCTTGGAAATATGGTGGATGATATCAAAGAGGCCTTGCTTCATTTAAATACATCAGATCAAGCAAATATATTTTTCATGAGTATTTGGAAACAGAAAGTTTAGTTACTAATTGGTAAATAAAGGGAAGAAGAGGATCCGGCATTTGAATTCCAGAGTCACAGGACAGGACTGTTCTTTGCACAACATATGGACTAATGAGTACCAGTCCTAAATCAGACCAAAAAAAGAGATTGAGCAAAATTAATTTTTGTTATATATTTAGTTTGTGCTGAGTTCCAAGAGCAGTCCTTGTATTCTTACATAGTTACATGACTTACCAACAAAATCTTCATAACCTTAGTCAGCTAAGTCAGTACTACCAAAAGAATGTATGTTATCTTTGTTTTTGTCACTCTGTGAAATACCCTTTGCTAAATATTAACATAAGCAAATGAACCCAAACCCACTTGGGAGATACCGCAAAATCTGGAGCAGAGACGTGAGCTCGCTCATTCAGGGATGTCACTGTGTGAGAAATCACTTCATTAACTAAGTAACTACATCATAGTAAGGACTTTTTTAATCCTTAAAAATGCAGCACCAATCTGTTCAAAAGGCAGCTTAATACCTTGTAACAGAGAGTCAAGGTTAAAATCATAAATCAAACAACAACTTGAAGCCACAAAAAGCCAATTAATTTTAACTAGGATTTTTAAAAAAAAACCTATCAGTGGAGCAACAAACAGAGAGGACAAGGAGGACCACATATGCAAAACCCCACAAAAGGTATTTATTACAGCCCTAACAGGGACACTCACCTTGTCAAAAGCAGGGTACACTGCTCTGATCTCTGTCAACCAGCCATACGGCATGTGCCCAACAGGATATGTAGCTGTCAGAATCGCCACTGCCTACGAAGAGAGACAGAGAAGCATGAACTTCAAATTTTTGAACACAACAGTTAAACTAACATACAATGCCATTTTCCACCAGTATCACCACACTGACCTTGATAGAGTGAGAAACCAAACCAGCAACTAGAAGCTCTTTGCTCAGGAAGACCATCAGAATGGCCATCAATTGGCCTGCCATTTTAAGCTTATGAAATCTTTTGTGCCATGAAACTACCTAACTCAGCTTTTTCATTTCAGCCTCACTCTGATACATTGGGATAATAGTTAACTTAAGCTGAGGTGCACCCCTCAGCCAGAGGAACAGCTCCCTCCCTCATTGCTTCTGAGTTATTTTACTAAAAGATACCTGAGTAGCAGAATACCTTATTGCTCACAGTAGCTTTGGATCATATTGTGTAATTTTAATTTATATACATTTTACTTGGTATTCATAATTAAAACAGTTTTAAGTATGACAGACAGACAACAAATCAGTGGGCCTCAGTGGCTGACTGACATAAATTTCCAACCCACCTCTCCCAATGAATAAAATAAATAATTCCAGATGAATATTATTATCCTGGTAAGCAACTGATCACCTGAAATTTAAAACTAGGCCTTTTTACACTTTCACAAGTATAGTCCAAGAGGTACATAAAAGACAAGCTCCCCTACATAGTAAGGTATGAAAGATTTTGGTGATGTTTCTGATTGGTGAAGAAAAAGTCCAAATACATGTACTTCATGTTTTTCATGGAGGAAAGGTGCTTCAGAGCTCTTCCTGCAGCTGCTTGTAAATCTACTGTCACTTCAAGTTTTCTAGTCCTCAGAGCTAAAGGATCCATCTATACTGAGAACTGCCTGGCTCTCTTAATTATAGAAATCAAAGTGCTTGACTGCCTTTTGACTGCAGGTTCAGATCTGTTACAATCCACTTAAATTCTGATTCACTTTTCATCTGGCAACCGTAGGGTTAAGAAAGACCTTTTTTAACTACTGCTGTCTCTGTTTCACTCCTAAACTTTTGATGCACATTTTCTTGGTTATTTGAGCCCGTTTTCCCATTATAAGTGTAACTGCTGTCTTTGCTTCCTGCCTTAAAAGACCTATACTAACAAAGGACCATGTAGCAAACTAATTTGTTCCCTGTGCTGTTTAAAAAGAGGGGGAAATGCAGAGATATTCCCAGAGAAGAAGAGAGTGGGATAGATCTTTCCCTGCTAATAATAGCTTTAATAATGTTTAATGTACCTTGAAAAAGTAATTGGCTCAAATAAAACAAATTGGAATTTTAAGATAGTACCCTTTTTAATTGCACACCCTCCCATTATTGTACTTTTAGCTGAATTTCCATCTGCATGAAACCTAACTAGGTTAAATCAAATAAGGAATATAAAAGATATTTTGCTTATTTTCAACATGAAGTCCAAAACGACTGCAAAGACACAGTACCTCTTAGAGAAAAGAGTATTTCACTACCACATTTTGCATGCTAGATTACACGATTTTTTTTGCAGTATTTTTCCTCAATTGATGTGATCCCAAAATATATGCATGTAAGCTCTCCTAAGTGTCTAGAACTTGACAGGTGAAAAAGACCCCCATCAAAGCCAGCATCAAAGAGGTATCCCAGTAATCATAGCTGTGCTGGCACTCCAAACAAAAGCAGTGGGAGTTGGACAATGCAAATGAACCTGTGGTCCTCATGAATGTGTTACAGCCTAATCCTTCACCCTGACGTCCTGCTCACATTGAATCTTGATATTATTGAACAGGAGACCTATAAAACTGTGGATACTGATGCTCCAGACACTGATGTTTTCCCTGTTGCCAGTACCTCCCTTTTCAGAGGCAATTATTCAGAGAAAGTTGAAATGTGACCATTACTGTTAGTGTAAAACTGCCAGCAAGCCACCAGTTATGCCAAGTATTTGGAGTCATCTTAACAGCAACAAACTGCAACTGGCTAGCCATGAAATGTGATGATGCATCTGAAATCGAAAGTCACCAAGGAAAGCAAAACTGATCTCTGCTAACCCACCCTGGTTCCCCTTATACCAAGGCTGCTATTAACACAGAGACTGAGCCCTGGTTTACACATGTAAAAGTGTGAAGTTTCATAAGTTTTCTCTCCACAGCTGTTCATTTACAGTCTCTGACAACTATTGAGAGAATGAGATACACAGAATCAGGTATCACAAATTAGCAACAAATTTTTGAATTTTCCTTTCCATTTAGTATCTTACAACTTTGCTTTTCTTATAAGAAAAAACATAAGAGATTTGCTAATGACTATGTGCATCTAGACATCCTCCCACTGAAACTGGCAGCAAAGGTCCCCCAGCCTCCTTTAGGGAATAGGTCAGCTCACAGTGAGCATTGGTGAAGGCTCTGCATTACAATCAGAAGTCTGGCTCCCAACAGCTGTAGGACACTTACTGGAGTAATTTGAAATTCCTCAAGAGAAACAGGGTGCATTTCATATCCCAACCAGGAGACAGATTTTTTAAAAATGTTTTCTTATGTCTCTACACTACTCTCTGTGATGCACTGACTCCTAACTGTAGTTTTGCACCAATTTGCATAGCCACAAAATACACATGACAGAAAAGAGCAGAACATGGGACTACTGATGACTTTTTTAAAATCTCTGGGATCTGAATGCTCCAGAGCATGTAGAGCATGAAAACCTGGGATGCCGGCACTATTCAGTGAAAAAATTCTATTGGTCTTGTTGAGGGTGAGGTCCCACTAGATCTGTTAGAAAGGCTCATGATAAGAGTACAAGCAGTCTTCTTTTCAAGCATAAAAAGAGTACTAAACAGAAATGTACTTAAGACAATCTTTTCTTGTCAGCATGGCTGAGAAGAGAAACACAGATCTAACACCATGTTAATAATCATTTGCAGTATGAAGAGCACTGACTTTCTTACCTCTGTGGCTGCAGAACTGCCACCTAGGTCCCGGGAGACAAAAAGGTTGACAATGGGCCTACTTATTCGCTGAGTTGCCAAAATTAATGCCAAAGGCCACCAGAAACTCAGCATCTTCCTTATCGTAGCTTCTCCCTGAAACACAGGGTGAAAAAAAGAAGTGAAAAAAGACATGCAGCACAGAATCACAAGCACAAAGATGGGTTTTTTGCTTTTCCCACCCATTATCAGTTTGGTACATTCATTTCAATATTTTTCAAGATGAGGAGCCTAAAATATTACTACTCATTTTATTAATACTCATTCAAAAGAAGATGTGTCATGGATCTCAATAAATAATGCATAAGGTATCTATCTGCATAATTTGTTCTGACTACCAGACAAAGCTACGTGAAAACCAATATGACATTTGAGAAAAGAGAGAAATTTTGAAAACTTCTTCCATGTGAACAAAGGTGCTCATTTAGTTCATGCTGAGCTGTTTTACAGCTCAGTACAGAGGTGCTCAGTACAGTACATCCATACCATGGAAGGGATTGTCTCATGTGCACTGTTGCTGGAATAGTTTCTACCATGCCTCTTTAAGTGAAAATGTTTTTTCCTGCAGGACAGAGAGAGGGTCCTTCATACACAGGGTTTAATATAGTATTATAACACAAAAAAAACTAAGTTTAAAATTATTGAGTTTGGAAAAGCACAAGTATTAAGACATACCCCCATTTCAGGCCCACTTCTGTCAGGAATAGCATCATGTATGTTCCTGTAGTATCCGAGGCATAACGTGGTACATCGGACAAGTGCTCCCATGTATAATGACAAGATTGGGATCAGGAGAGGCTCCCTGCACTCCAAGTGACTGTGAAGCAAAATGGCTACAAAAACGACCTGCAGAGCAAACAAATAAATTACTAATAATTTGTCTGTGTGTTTCTTTAGGGACAACATATCTCCTGTCTGATTCCCAGCTAGTCCACCTGAACCAATAACTATGCATGACTACAGTATCTATATGACTTTGAGCTTGTGGCATCAGAAACTTTAGTGAGGACCCCAAGTGTTTGCTCATACACATGACAAGAACAAGAGTTCACTTTGTACTCTACTGAACAGTACTTGGAGGTTGAACAGGTGTCAAACTAGGAGCCATAAATAGGAGAAGGTTAGCACGGAAATCTGGCAAAGTCTGGCAGCAAGCATGTGGCTGAGCGTCACCCTTCCCAGGGGAATGTGCTGTTCTGATATACACTGAGGCTGAAGACATGCTTCTAGGGTCAACTTCTAAGCCCTACTATTTTTTTTTGGTGGGGGGAGGGTAGTGGCAATTAAAAGGCCAGGTGTTTTAAAGTATTCACTTCAACATTTAGGAGCACGAGGTCTTATGCCAACCTAATTTTCTACTTTTTCAAATGAAATTTCAGTATTTCATTATTTGCTCTTCAGCTGACTGCCAAATTGATGTAAATGAAATGGAAACTTTTGGGCTAATGAAGAGCTCATAAGACAATCTCTTGAGATTAAGAGCTCCATCCATAAAATGCAAAAGAAATGATTGATATTATTTTCTTTGTTAAGTTCAGTGTGAATGACTCCGGATGGGGAGAACAACTGGAAAGCCAACTGTGTTCGGTGCTGTGAAGAGCAGAATCAAGACAATCCTACCAGGACATGCTGGCATTCAAGTGAGTTACAATAAGAACAATACACATTGTTCAGGTGCAGGTTCTCTCCTTCACTGCTAGAGCTCAAGAAGTAGTTAAGAACACACAGTCTGCAAATGTTTCTGAGGCAAGCCACAGGGCTTATGAAGGTTTGCAAAACCACTCTTTTGAAACCTACAGAAACACTGGTTTTCAGTAAACAGAAGCAAAGTCAGTCACAGAGTGTGTATATAAAGATATCCAAGGAGAATTAGCTACTGCCTGTGCACTTATTGCCTGTGTAGGGAACTGATTAGCTGTGGAGAGTTCTGGGGTATGGAGAGTAACAACTTTCTGTCTTCTGGACTTGCTCTTGCTCTGTAATATTTTGTTGAGAGAAGATGACAGGTGTCTCTTCACAGCCCTGGCATCCCACTCACCAACCGCTGTGAAAAGGGCACAGCTAAAATAAGAGTTTGTTTCTGTATTTAGCTGTGTATGACCTGAAATGCACCAAGGGTCAGAAAACTTTGTAGGTCACATCAGAACAAGAGCAGACCCTGAGGGTTAAGGTCATTTACAGTAATTAGTATTATCTTCAGGGTTTTAGTGCAGTACCGTAGTGCAGCAGACCTGCCAAAAAAGCAGTAGCAGCTGGCTGAATGATGCAATCTGGTTTATAGTTTTATCATAGTTAGTGTAAGGAAAACGCTACGGAAAATTGAACTGTTGTTGACTTCAAATTTCCTTTGTACCATTTTATCATCTTTCTAATCCAGTAATTACACCATTCAGCTGGTAATAGGACAGTACAGCAACTCCTACAGGTCTCGGGACTTTCCATTTTGTGATATTTTCATATATGCTTTCAAAAAGGGGCAGTATATTGGTTCTCAAATGCTACTGGCCATCAGCAGTGTGTATGAATGTTGTTTTTCAGTGTTCCTAGTACAAAGCAACAGGATAGTTGACCCTGCCTCGCAAATGAAAGCACAAAAACCATATGGTTTTCTATGCATCACCCAGGGGCTATCACCGCAGACCCTTTCTGCTGGAGTTCTGAGACTTCACTTTTTGGAACAGTAACAAGAACAGTGCTGTACTGGCACCCAGAAGAGGACTTACACTACTGCATGTTACTGGATTAGATAGCATGTGAAAAACTGATGGGTGAACTGGAGAATCAAGTCTTGACCTCCCAACTCAAGATTTCATTGCAACTGTGTGAAACATCGGGGAGAAAGTACAGGGGGAGAGAGGTCTCTTTCAAAGCATTCCATCAGCCTCAGGATTGGTGGCAGCCAGTGGTCTCTTTGCCTGACCTTTCTTTTTCCCAGAGGTATACACATATAACTTGTTTCTCAGCCATTATGAAACAGGGTTGTGGAAGTGGTGGAGGACACGACCCTAGCCCAAACAATCCTGGTTCCCTACTCCTGAGATTGGTTTGGGTCTGACTTAATCGAGTCAAGTGAGACCATCCTAAATCACAACTGTCAGCAAACAGCCTTCACATGATGGAGAAATAGCCAGAGAACAGCACAAAGGATTACTTCTTCTGGTGTCTTGCTCACAGATGAGAGAGATGGCACAGAGAGACAATTTGTACAAGAGAGCTCCTGCTTAGGAAAGTATCTGGTCCATAATGCAATGGGAACAGTGACTTCTAGGAGGAGCCTTTACCTGAGCTATGACATCCGAGATGGAGGCACATCCCACTAGGAAACTGTACTTGTGTTTCAGCAGAATCCCAGCATGGGTCCATGCCTGAAAAAAGCCAGAGAAAAGTTTGGAAAGTGATTATGATATTGTGAACAATTTCAAGTCCCAGAACACTCTTTTCTGGTTTTCACATTGTATACAAACCTGCAAAGCTCTTTTCCACCAGCAGTACCTGGTGTGAACCTGGGCAAACATTAAGCCATTAATCAGGAGAAAGCACTACTGCATTCAGTTCCTCATTGCCAGGACTGACAGGGAGAACGGGAATAATTTTATAGACTGTACTGAAATTTCTGAGCAGATCTAATAAGAAACCACCCCTTCATAAATCAGATGCTGCACAGGATGGATTATCATAATAAATAATCCAAGGAAAAAAACGTGTATTGTCCCTCACCAGCTGGATAAAACTCTGAAGTGTTATATTCATTGGCCCACTGAGTTATCCTGTGTTCTGTCTAGAAAAGAAAACTTCAGCTACTGTTTCAAGCAGACAAAGTGGTAGAGAAAGCAGTGGAGGCATTGCCATGAGAAGGTTATTCTTTACCAGTTTTACACAGAAGTAGAGGCATTAAAGAGAGGTGCTCTGTTTCTATGTTGTGCCATGAGCGGTAAGCCTGGTAATGTGGGAAGCAGCAGGACACCCCGTGGGTGATTCTCTTGCCCAGTCATTTGAGATATACTGCACTTAGCTGTGCTTGAAAAAACTGATGGTAAGAAATATCTTTTCAACAAATTTGCTTGAGAAAGTGTTGATCTTCCTCTTTATGAGCTCTGCAAGTGATCTGGGAATGCAAGGCAAATCCAAATCTTCCACTACAAATGGGAACGAGAAGTCACATACAGACAACCAGTGCAGCTCATAACAAGATGACCAGTGCTTCCCAACATGCACATACAGTATGTCTGACAAAGCAGCTGAGGTTTTTGACATCTGCCATGACCTCTGGATGTTTAAAGTCCACTCAGATGCTTTTTCCGTGTAGCAGGAGATGATGCAAGCAGGTATATTCAGCGTCACTGCTTGCAAAGGACACACCTTCCTTCTGCATACTTTCAGTTTCTCATCAGGTAACAGACTTTGTGAACTAAGGCCACAAAAAACATAACATTAAAATTCAGTTCAGAATCAGGCACTCACCATGGCATCCATAAAAGGGAAGGCAGCAAGATAAAGGAAAGCCCTCCGAGTTTTACTTCCCACTGATTCATCCACATGGTGCAGCTTATTAATAATGTAATACCCCAAATCGCTATATGCTGTAGAGACATAAGAATAGGAATGAAAAATAAAGGTTACATATGCACTCTGGGTGAGATACTCAGCAGTACCTGAAAGACTGTGATGCCTTGGAGCTCAGACACACATCCACTTAGCAAACAGCTGCAAGAGCTTCAGGATATTACAGCCTTACCAGCTGCTGTTTATGACTAAGAAGTGCCCTCACGGTTCTTTTTAAAGTAACCTTTGGCAGAGGAGTGATAACAAATGGCTGGTTTGGAAGACGGGTATAGTAAGTGCCGCATCTGTTTGCTAAATGAACACACTGGTACTCCAGAAAATCTACTGCTCCTTCATTAAATCAAGGCTCTTTGTTAGAATAGCTGTTTTCACCAGGCACTGTGTATTTGATGGGATATAGTGCCTTATAAATGCTGAGATCATCTATTATCACTGCATTCTCATGACATTACCTATAAACCTGCCCAAAGCTGTAAAAGGATGCTATGATTTGTGAAGGCATGCAACACATCACACTCGTTATGCCTCTCCCTTACTCTGCCTAATGACTACCTCTGCTGGCACCTGCCAGGGCACTGTGTGCTCTGCTGTGCAGTGCCTGGGCAGCCTTGATCAGCCTTAGTTTCCTTCCTTATCTATAGCCAGCACCTCAGGAGCCACAAATCAGAAAAGGTTATCTCTGGAAATCAGGGTGTTTCTACTTTGGATCACCAATATGTTATTTCACTGTCCTATTTCAATCCAAGACAGGAACTTCTAGTGTTGGGTCATGCTCCTCTTGCCAGGTCTCCCTTCCCAAGGTGCTGGGTTGAAGACGGCACAGATGCAGGGACTTGCCACACAGCTCTCTAAAGAACTGCTTCCAGTCCTGGTTAGTACCCATGTTATCCAGGTGTTTTAATAACCCCACAGTCCTCCCCATAACCAGGAATAATGAAGAGCTACCTGTGACCAGAGTCTCTGAACTATGGAGACGTAAATAATATGCACAGTTAAATAACCCAAATAGTTTTTAACCTTTTACAAGCTATGTTCTAGGCCTGCATATCATTACTTAATTTCCTCTGTACACTTGTAATGGCTGTTAAAAATGATTAGGCTGTAAAGTCAACCTCCCGAGACAAGTAATGGCAGAATTACTCGTGCCTGGAGAGTCTTACCTCAGCTGTCCCTCACTTGTGTCTTTTCTAAGATAAATATTTCAAATGTGAACATCTATCTGATTTTTCATTTATAACAACTCTATTATCTTTCTACATATCTTCATATAGGGCATTTCAGGAAAGTTATCCTTTTCATGCATGCAGGTCTCATAATTGGATTGACAAATGCTAACACTAGTCATCCAATTGAATCTTCTTAGCCTAAAACTGTTTCTCATAACTCATAAACAGTATTTGGAAACAATTAAACAAGAGCTTAAGTCATCATTATTTTGTGATGGCTTAGTTAAATGGCTAACAGAACTGAAAGGACTATCTGAGTCTGAACAAGGCAGTGTAAATGAGATTGCAGAATAGAAGGAGGTAGTTCAGGGAGGACAGTTTAGTTCCTTAAAGTGTTCAGGTGCTTCTTGCACTTCAGTCAAATATCAAGCACAGCTTCTTTTTATTTTTGCATGAATTTTTGCATCGTAAGTCCTTGTGGAAAGCTGCTTTTACAGCAGGGCAGTACATGGACATTTCTGAATTGACTTATTTCAGTGAAGGAGAGAAATCTGGAAGGTGTGTGAGGCAAGCCGCATGTGAGGGGCATATTCATTGGGCTTTCTCTGAGGTTCCATTAAAGTTGCTTTACACTTGTGCACAAAAACTTAAAAACTGCTACAGGAAAAATGCCCCCTTATTCTTCACATAGGGACTGACAGAATCAGAGCCCAGGCGGTGAGGAACCTGCCTGTGGAGGACCCTCCACCAGCAGTGCAATGGTAGAAGCACAGCATGCTGCATAAGTCAGCCCCTGCACTCTCCATGCACTCCTCGTGTTTCAGGTGAGACTTTTAAAGTGTTTAGAAAGTGAGTAAGAAGTAACTTTTTTGGTTCTAAAAGCCATTGAGGTGTTTTTTTTTTTTTTTTTAAAGTTTACTGTCACAGAAAATTACTCTCACTTCTAGGAACAAACAGTTCACCACAGGGTTGTAGTTTATTGGCAGGGCATTCTCAAGGGACTTAAGCCATATCACAGCCCACAGCACCATATTTTTAAGATTTCTACGGATATCAGCACTGACCTCTTTAAGACCTTTTTTCTCCCCCCATCAAAAAAAAAGTCTAACCGCACTTTTTAATATGATTTTGGTTTTAAAAATCATAATGGTTAAGCTTAAAATACTACTTTCAAAATGGCCAACTATTTCACATGTCAGTGAAAGCATACAATTGCTTTTGCTGATGTCCATGAATGTTTTCATCCTCAGAAAGAAGGACTCAGCAAGCTGAGATTTACTGACAAATATACAGGCATGTGTCACTGAGCTGTGAATCAAGCAATTGCTGATGCAATTAGAACTTAACCTTGGCCAACCTTACAAACTTATTATGAAGTACAGTACAAAATTAATAACACTGACAACAGAGCCAAAGAGTATTACATGAATCTAAAGCAGATGGCGCTTCCCATTTCTTGCATCATTTCAACCAAAACAGAAAGTCCAACTCCAAGACAAGCTGCCTGTTTGCTCTCCTATCTTATTTTGCTATGACTATGGATCAGTTTTGCTACATAAGTTAAGCAGGAATTTTTGGGTTTGTTTTTTCCAGTTGCATTTTAAGATTCAGAAGCTTAAGAAACTACATTGAAACTGCATACCTAATTGGATCTCCTCTTCCCTACACTGATTTCTCTAAAAAGCCAATTACTACCACACAAACTTCAGACATTCTTAAAACAACTGAACACACTCTTAATGATGCAAGCAGCCTCAGTCAAATCGCTGTATTGTAGTTATTTTGGAGCTGACTACTACTGAACATGTTATACTTAAATCATAAAGGAAAAAAAAGAAACCCTCATAGGAAGTGATACCATTTACTTCCAGACATGAAGTTACATATGTCAATAGTAGCTTTACCAGAGGAAAAAAAAATCCAAAAAGTGTTTTTGGGTTAAAGTGTCTTCTTTTTAGACACATTTCATTTTCATACTTTGCTGCCAGGTTTAAAAATTAACTCAGAGACTTGAGAAGTAAAAAATCTATTCTGCTGCTTGTCAGAAAGATGGTTCACAAGGCTAAAACTGGTGCTGATCATGAACCTCTCAATCACAATCACAGAATATTCTGAATTGGAATGGACCCACAGGCATCACTGAGTCCAGCTCTTAAGAATGGCCTGTATTGGGATCAAGCCCATGACCTTAGTCATGTTAGCACCATGCTGTAACCAATGGAGCTAATTTACTAAGTGATTTGAGCAGATAGGAAAAACCAACATGAAAAAACAAAACTGAACAGCAAATCTTCATTTGGAGATGGCACAGAGTATATAGACTTTTTTATGTCTTTGATTAGCCTGATTTAAAATAGAAGAAAAAGCCTCTGTTCCCCTTGTGAAAGCCCAGATGATTTGAGTGTTTAAGGCTTTGTGATTTTTTTTTGTTCATAGCAATACATGAATTAAAAAAAACCCCAACAAAACAAAACAGCTTAGGAGCACCTCAATGCAGACTGATTACTGCAACCACCTTTCTCCATACTCAGCTCTAGTTCCAAAATTGCATTAGTTGATTTTCCCAAATCTATCAATGACAGTTGGTATCTGAAATATCTTCAGATAGGCCAATATCTCACAAGTCTCAAAATCTAGTTGTTCTAAATCAAACACAGTCATTGCTATCCCAAAGTGCTTTGGTCATAGGCCTTCTTCCTTTGCCCTTAGTACCTTGCTGAGAAGAAACTACCTCTGTTGTGGGAGAAGGGTTGGGGCAGCCAGAGAAACATGTTAACTGCTCTAACAATGGCTATGTGAAGATGCTGAAGTAGGACAAATTTTTAATGAATAACATTTTATTTTCATTTAGAAAGGGGAAAAAGCAAAAAAAAAGGCACAAGCCTGCATTATAATCTGATCTGTGTTCCTGCACTATCATTTTTTTTCCAGGGCAAAACATTTAGTATGAGCCGGTACAGTGGTCACACCGGAACAAGACTGACTGGAAAAAATAGCTCAGCTTGTCATAACCCACTCTGTAACTCCTAGTCTCTAGAGAATTCTAGTATGTTACACTGGAATTCGTGGGATTACACCTATGTCTCACTTCTTATGCGGATCTTTCATGTACATGCAGTGACTTCATATGGGAAATCCAAAAGTATCAGAGACTGCTAAATTTTCCCCGGTTCAATCTATGCTGGAGTGGCCCATGCCACTAACCGGTTAGTAATAAATGAGCACAAAATAAATCACTTGTATGTCTTGTCCATCCAATCTGCTATAGATTACTGAAAGTAACCTATACTAAAGTTTATTGGTTACTACAGTTCCACCCTTTTTCTTCTGGTGATGACTAAGATCCATCATCTAGTATTTAATCAGGTGTAGTGGGCACCAGTTATGGACGTCTGCTTAAGCAAAGAGGATGTTTCCTCCAAGTTCTGCCTTGTCATTTCCAGAACCTCATAGAGTTATTCAAAAGGAAATAAACTTTCTCAGTATACTGTTTCTTAGTAAACCAGTAAAAGTTGAAAAATTCTCATTTATTGCCAAAGAAAATGTGCATGTCCTTCATGATACTGATGTTAAAAGGCATCACTTAGCCCTATGGAGGGCTTACCAGCAACACTAAGAAATGCATTATATTAGCATAAAGTTATATAAATTCCTTTTCTCCTCTGTCAAGCTGACAACTTAGTAAGATGTAAAAAGTATCCATAGACAGGTTTAGCATCTTGAATACCTTCTCTTACAGACACCAAAATGCCAATCTCTGAAATAATGAGACAATTCAGACCCTGGCTACCGGGTGAACTTCCTGACAGGAAACCCGAAGTGCTGGCAGTAGCCCAAGGGAAGGAACGCAGCATACTATCTTCCATTTCCAGAACACACCTGAAAGAGCAAATCTAGGAATACTGTACTGACCAAGGTTTGCAGCAGCATTACAAGTGGGATGAGAATACGGTTTCAAATCCCCTCAGTCAACTTGGTTCTCAGTTCTTACTGATACCTGTACAGGGGAGTGATAGGAACTGTTGGTGAGGACTTTGCAGATGTTCACAGGAATGTGGTGGGGTGGTGACTTAGGGACCCAGAGCCTGCAGCTGTGAGTTCGAGTGGTTTAGCTCAGCCAGTCTCTCCCACAGAGGATTGTATGAGGCTCAGTGGGGAAGCAGTAGTGGGGAGCTGGTGTGAAGCAATGAAGCATGAGTCAGGTGGGTGAAACAGTCTGTTTTGATATTTTAAATGAGTAGAGGCTGCTGTTTGTGAGGAGCTGTGTGTATAGACTGCAAATAGTCTCTATCACAGTAGGAAATGTGGTGATTCATTGTGGTCAGTGTGTTTCTACCACCACTTGTTTTCTTCCTTCTGACATTCAGTACTTGGTATTTCATTGGGCTTTTTGTTTCCTGTTTCTTCCTAGGCTTTGACAGTCCATGGCAGATAGTCATGTCATCTTCCTTAGCCCTATATTCATGGCATGTGGAAGAAATTCAGTCCTCTGAGTGTTGTTTGTTTCTCTTTTTCATTCACCGAGCAGCAGTACCCCGTACTTGTGGCCCCTGTAGACAGCCTGTGATGGGCTTGCAGCTGCTGAGGAGTACTTGCAGGTCCTAGGAGGCTGCCTGTCACCAGTCTCCTTCTCTTCCTCTTGCTACACAGGCTGTGCATCTGTGGGTCAGGGCAGAATAATCAGGATTTGAAACAGGTTCAAAGGAAACTTGGAACATAAAACTTGGCAACATCACCCAGGCAATTGATGCTAGAATCTGACTAACTCCATTCTCTTGGGCCCTCTGCCAGTCTCTGCTGTGGCCTTTGCATATTTTCAGACATAGGCAAGTTAAAATACTAAAAAATATTTTACAGTCTGTCACCATAAGCAGCTGAAAGACTGTGTGTAGCTCTTTAATTCAGGACCTAAAGCATGGTAACCACAGGCTCTTTTTTTTTCCCTCCCAGTATCTGCAGAGGGCATTTCAGAGGTTCTGAACTCAACAGGGCTCTACTTCCAGGCAAAAGCAAGAAACTTATCTGGCAGATTTTCGAATCATTGTTCCAAACACCTCCTTTCAATAAGAAGTTCCACCTGGAAAATCCAGTTATGTCTTTCACCTGGAAATTTGATAGTTATACTTTTAAATTTTGTTAAAATCTATCCTAGCTTAAAATAAAATACTGGATGACTAGAAAATAGTTTTTTTTATCCAGCTGGCAAAGCCAAATACTTTGACCAGCACTGGCAGGAAAGCAAGTGAGCAACTGGAAGAGCAGCTCTGGGGGCTGAAGAAACATTCCAAGCAAAGAAATATGAGAGCCAAATGTACAAATGGCCTGAAGTTTATAATACTGACTCAATAAAGCAGACTCAAATTTAAATATATTGAGGAAGTGACCAACCACTGTCAGTGAATTAAGTTAACTTGAATGCATGGATTCAGCTTATAAAATAAGCAACCGCTTACCCCTGGCACAATTACCATGACTAGTGAGCCATTACTGTAAAGATTTATTATGACCATAATATGGAGCAAAGGTAAATAGAGATACTACAGGACTACTGTATCAATGGCAGAATAAAAGATGTGATGATCAACAAACTGTAGCACTTGGGAGGCACATAAAGCTGGTCAATATAGCTGGCAGCCAGTTAAAGGATAAGAGCACAGGGCATTTGAATTTACCAATGGATCTTGTACCTGCTCAGGCAGGAACTGAAATAGTGCTAGTCTACTCTAGTCTAGTCTATTTTACTCTATATGCTGAGCAGTAGCACATGTTGCTCTTGAGATACTAACAGACTGATAATGAATGCTGCCTCACTTCCAGGCCCCTCTGTGATTTCACAGCAATTCAGGATATTGCCATTACACTTACATTTCCCATCCATTTTCTGTGATAGAATGATCCCCTACTGCAAGTCATCCAATTCAATGCTACTGCCTAACAATCAACATGAGGCTCCATAGGCTGTCACATTATCTTCTCCCTCCCACCCTTTAGAACTCTCAGCTTTTAGGATTTTACCTGCTTAGTGCAATGCACTTTCTCTTTCTGCTTCCTCCTCCAGCATCTGCTGCTTCTCATTGCTGAGGTCCAGAGATTTCAGCTCTGTAGAATGAGCCATAAGGTGCAGAGAATCTCACAAAGTCCTTGGAGAGGATGAAGTTAAAAGTCTTCCAAGTCACATGGCTTTTTATTGCTGTGGCTGATGCTTGAGTTGATATTCCATTTCTCCAGGCTCTCAGAAACTGGCAAATCCTGTGGCTGCTTTTGTATTTTCTTTGTTTCACAGTACACGCAGGAAGCTGGTCTCAGTTTGGTATAAAGTGCTCTTAGTAACTACTTTCTGACTTACAGATTAATTTTTCAACAGAAGTGGATGATGATTAGAATAGTAGAAAGTAAGACCGGATATTTTAATGAGGATGTTGGCACCTACTTGCTTCGAGTTTTGTACTATGAGGTAAGTAGCGAAGGGATAGGTACAGAGGGAGTACACTGACAATGCTACCAAGAGCTGACAAACAGCCCTACCAAGCACACCTTGAAGTCCTGCCAAACCCATTCCAGCAGATACTGCTAGTTGATCATCACTACCTAACAGTAATTCTGAGCTATCAGCTTCAGTCAACCTGCCAACCTCACCAAAGTTTTGCTCACACACCTGACTGAAAGAGATCATCAGCAGCATGTTTAGCTGCCAGGCAGGAGAGCCCTGTGTGGAATCTGCTCCTTAATAAGCTGTTTAAAAAGTAATAGAAACTGTGTGGATGAGCATGATACCAGCCCAAGAGATTTAATCTCTTTTGCATCTCCTGTTGCACTTACAAATGAAATACTAAGCCTACAGATTAATCAGTTTGAAGAACGGACAAGGGAAGAAAATTAAAAGACATGTCAACTAGATGTGAAGTGACCTTACCTATTAGGGTATGAAATATAGCAGCTACAGCGCCAGCCACAACCATGCACAAAACTGCTTTGGTCCTGTCTCTCTTGCTGTTCACAAATACCAGACCTACATTTTTGAAGTCACTCATCGGGCCCGTGAAGAACTTCATCAGGGAGTATGCCAGCCCGTAGCTGGCCAACATTTCCACAGCATCTTCCTTGACAGCAGCGATGCCCCTATTCAAGGCCTGTTGAAACAGAGAGAGCAAATAATGTAGCACATGTGGAACGGTACCAAACACAATCTTTTGCACCTGGTTTCTGAAGGAACAAGCAAGTTCAGCTGTCATTGTTTTCACCCTAAACTGGACCTTATTTCTCTGGATTCAGCAGGAATAGCTTGTGACCTGTTACACAGGGACACTAATTTAATACAGACTAAATTCAAGTCAATTAGACCTGAAGGTAAGGTTTCTCTGTTACTAAAGTATATAATGGAACTCCTGCTATACCAGAAGTCAGTCTCTTCCTTTTTTAGAATAATCTTGTGACCTGCTAATAATCACGGATGATACAAGACCACTGAAATACTGCTTTGAGGCCTCAGCACTGATTTGAACAAAGCACAGTCCTTGCAGGACATCTTTACAGGTAAAAATTCTGACATTATACACTCAAAAGTTCAGGATCTCAAAAGTTTTTCCAGCATAACAAGCTTTCACAACATCACATATAATTGTTTTGAATAGCTGATATTAGTCTAGGCCTTTTATTATGAAATGAGGCCAAATATGCCCAGTATTAAACATAGCTAATCTCCTTTCATGTATTTGACAAAGTTCTGATACTATATTCATTTATATCTCCTTGTAGCATATTTAGAAAGAAATACAGCACATGTCTTTTAAGACATATTCAGGTACAATAACACACTGATTCGTTCTAGGTCTGTTTTTAAGAAATGTCTGCCAATGAATCACTGAGAATTAGATGGATTATTTTTATAACCAAGGTGAATCATATAAAAAATGTGCAACATTCCTTCAGATTCCAGCTTGAACACAAAATGCTTCTAAAATACTGAATAAAAATGACAGAGTGATAGATTTTATCTACAGTGTGACAGCATCAATCATCTGGTACACCCAGGAAACTGTTAAAACAAGATTACATTCAAAAAGCATGAAGGATGAAATATGACTTTTTGTTTAAGAAGTATTTAGTTCCTATGGGTTACAGCTGATGTGTGCTGACAGGGCTATGGCAATGAGGTCAGCCAGGAACATCTCACCAATCCACCATCCAAACCTCAGTCTATTCACTTACACAGCACTCCTAATAACACTTTTTCTGAATGAACAAACTAGATACAGTATCATCCCATAACTGTGAAGTCTTTCCATTTCAAGGGTAAGCATAGCTTTTCTGTTGTAGTCATTTGATTTTTTTCCCCTTCTAAAGACCGTACACGCAAGCAACTCCCATTGATTTCAAGAGAAACTACATCCCTGAAGCAGAAACGAGAACTTTTCCTACTGTTCTTTTTCACTCTTCCAGTGAGACATGATTAATTTTTGAAACTAAAGCTGCACTGTCAACATAGCAAAAAAGCTGTGGAAAATACCAACTTCTCCATCCTTGATGTCTGCTAAATCTTCCTCCTCTGATGTGCTCTGACCTGAATGCCTGAGGCTCCAAATATTTTCATCTGTCTTGCTCCAGTTTGTTCCTTCCTTAAAACACCATGTGTTAGATATGGAATATCTGTGGCTTCTATATGTAACCTTTCCTGGGATATAGATAATTCCATCTATTGCATTGATATAAATTCAAATTATATTTAAGCTGCAGATGCCAGAATCAGTAGTGGGTGCACAAAACTGTATACAAACAATTTGTGGAAGACTGTGACCTCTGATATGAACAGTCAAGTTTAGCTGTCTTTTGTGATGATGCTTATGATGATGTCATAATTGGTATTAAGGTGTATGGAGAATTATAATTTTTTAATTTAAACTTCTTACAGATGTTGAATCTCCCAGTTGTTGTTGCCAAGTAACTGGCAAATAGCCTTAAATTATGTCAAATAAAAGGTTCCTTGATCATGGCTCTTCCTCTCTCTTTTCTTCTGTCAAAAGTGAAATATTTCTGCCAGCTTCAGCTTAAAGAGAAACAGCTAACCAATTTCAGGGAGTCTAATTTAAAAGCTTCGCATCACATGCAAACAGCTGAATTATTCCCAGCACAGTTTCACAAGCACAAGTGCTTCCTTCCTGCTTTGTACAACTACAGAATACCAGTCTGTGGAGGATGGTAATCCACTTCTGACAAGGCCATGGGATAAACGTAGCTTTAAGAAATAACATTCTGTCAGGAGGAATGGCACTATGATCCCTCCACAAAGAGACAAATCTTTCCCTAGCACAGACCTTATGCCAGTGAAAACAGTTCCGTATGATTTTGGCCCTGGGGTAGCTAAGTTTTTCCACCTAAGCAGGACAGACAGAAAGACTTGAGCGCTCCTTTTGCTGGTTTTACTGGTCTCTTTTTTATGAACAAATGACAGCCAAGTAGATAACTTCCTGAGTAATCTTCCCTGGAGACACCCTGTGTACCAGGTAAGGTAAACTGGCAAAATACAAAAGGGACTTTTGTAAGAGCTGTGTTGCCATTAATTTATACTCATGGGGAATACCTGCCTCACATGATGAAATACTCTAGAGGCATGCACTGGAAAAGCAATCCTCCTAAGTGCTTCTATGGAAAGATCCTTAGGAAATGAACAGTCAATAGGGCTGTGTACAGATGGCTTAGCTTCTGTAGCTTTTTCCTTTTTCACTTTCAGATGACAAAGTAAAAGGCTCTTCATACTCAACTTTCAAACACTGTAAGAAAACTTGTGTAGCTTTCCTACCCACTGTACCTTTGAGTATTTTTGTTCCTGAAGATGCTGATGTCCTATTTGATATCCTTAAATCCACAAGAAATCCCAGATAATTGATAAAGCTACTTTGGCGTGCAATATGAAAGATACAGGCACTTGATCTTTCATGGCATGCCAGCCATGCAGTTGGTAATCTTCCAGTCTAATTTCCTGTTTGATTTCCAATTAAATCTGTCATAAAGGAAGACAATATGAACCAGGGCAAGTCTCCACTTTTTAATCTGACTCTTATTTTGTACAACTCTTGTGTGAACAAAAATCAATAACAAAAGTTCATCAGTAGCATCTGTATTCACAAGACAGCATACTTCTACAAAGATTTGTATAGCTTGTCAATGAAATCACATAGAACGAGGTAGTAGTAATACTAATGACAATATTTAATACACCATGTAGCTTGATCATATATATTTCAGATCCATCCTATTTTGAGATGGTTTATTCACACCAAATATGATGGGATAGCTAGGAAATTCAGATGATGGAAGACAGACTATTGGTGACATCTCCTTCCCTGAGTTGTAATGAACAACTAAATCTAATATAGTAGTAGGTGAAAATGTCACAGTAAGGTGCAATTCTTCAAATGTGATTAAAACAAAGCCACAGATATTGCTGACCCTTCTTTTAGAAATAACCAAAAAAAAACCACCACAGAACAATTCCAGGCAGAGCACAATCTGGTAGGCACATGAATGGGTTAGTTGAAGCAAGTTATATTCCTAAAATACTTCTCAAAAAGATCTATGGCTACTTCTATACGATGTCTTCTATAACACATTATGTTGTCAATAGAGAGATGAAATCTTTACTAGAGGACCTGATAACAACCCTTTGAGCCCTTTTTTTCTGAACAATTGTGTGCTGTGTCTAATGTTCATTAAAATCAGAGGGGACTAGCATTTTTAAATTCCTACCCAGAAGATTCAAGTCAGAGGAATAACAAATAATACACTTAATGACATTTCAAGTCAGTAACCACATCTTTACAATTGGGTACTGCAGCTGGCTTTATTCTCTTAGAAGGAACATAGGAGATCTATATGAAATTTCTAGGACATGTATAATGGATGAATCCAACAAACTTTTGCATGCAAAGGCAGTGATTTAAAAAGAAACAGTTGTGAGAACAATGTCAAAGGTCCTTTTTGTCCTATTTTACATCAGCTTTTAGCACTATTCACTAATGTTGGCAGAAAAAGTTTGGTTTCGGTCTACGGCTACACACTTCTGTTGCCAAAAATTCAAAATCTGTCTCTTAAACTGGCTCTATAGAGTTTGACCATTACTCACACGACCCTCTCCTCCCAGAGACTACTGGATGACTGATGTTTTATTTTGAATTGGTTTAGACACATAGAAACATTTAAAAAATCCACTGAGAAAGCAACACCTATTCTATAAATTTTCTTCTGCTCTTAAAACTGCTTTATTACCTACATGCTGCATAGAATTCCAATAGTCTGCATCTAACTAGAAGGGCACATTTTCTACTTCATTTGAAATTAACTATTGACTGTTCAGTGAGTACTTGACCCTAGTGCAGGTATTTCAAATAAGAGCAAATAAAATACAAGCAATGTAACTCTTGTCAATCCTCAATTTTTCTTATGCTGAAAAAGCAGGCTGTGACCTGGTGGAAGCTGGCATGTTCCTATGGCTTGTTTGAAGCTGGGATCTTGCCTGAGATATTTTCATGTCTGTTCAGACTAGTTATCTACCTAAGGATGACATCAAATTTCTGCTCAATTTGGCAGTATCTTGGTCCAATGTATGTTTGATTCAGCAAACATTTTTAATGGTTACCCTTCCACCCAAGTCTTTCTTCCCCCCTGCTCTCTCCTAAGAAAATAGAAGAGAGGCAAAGTATCCAGGCAAAGAGCAAGCTGACTGCTTAGAGGGCAGTCTTTCTCCTGTGTCAAATAATCTCTCCCCTGATGACTGTTGGCTCAGTTTTCATTTACTAAATCCTGTCACACTGAAATCTTCAGCATCAAATGTACCAGCTGGCTCTGGTTGTTCTGCCTTCCACTGTCACTGCTGCAGGCATTGTCCTGCCAGAAGGACACCTGACAGATCTGATGCTCTGTAAGCACAACATAATCGGACCACTGTGTAGGTGCTACCTGAGCATTATCGCATGTGCACCTCTGCTTCTAGCTGGATTTCCCATAGAGACTGAAACTCCTGACAGGCAATTTGAGATAAACTGTTAGTGTTGCTCACACAGGCTTGTGTAAGCAGGAGAAAACTGGGCAAAAATAACATGCACACATTTATCCTGGCTCAAGAATATTGCTCAAGCATATCGTGAGAAGAGAGAGCCCTGTAGGGGTAGAGGGAGTCAGACCTTGCATCTTGAAAATTATGACTGAGGAGTGTTCATTGTTTTTGGGTCTTTTGTTTTGGGGTTTGTTTTGTTTTGTTCTGCAAGGCTTTTACCCTAATTCAGTATATCTAATTTTGGGTCAGCATCTGGTGTAGCTCATGCATCAGATGACTGAAATGCCATCTGAGGTCAACTCCTGTTAGCCCACTATTAAAATACTTTACTTCCCCCCTGCTCTGTTACTAAAGCTGGCTATGAGAGAACAGCCAGTCACCCCTGCCCACAGTGCTGCAAATGCTGATGCTGATTCAACCCACAGAAAAAAAATCCCAGTCCCTAGCACAAAAGCAGAACTGCAAATCCCCATCTAAAGGAAGACAATATGCCTGTCCTCTGAGAGGAACACCTAGACATCCCTGTGGTATGTGGCCTATCTATGGAGAGGCTGTCCTTGAAAGAGCATTAGGACTGCCCTGAAAATGAGATCTGAAGTTCTTCTTTTCCTTGCTTCTTTGTAATTCAAAATGTAGGGCGTCACATTTTATCTTCAAAAGCAGTTAATGTACAAAAAATTTCAATCTAATTTACTCTGCCTGCATAAGTAATGAGAATATGGCCTAGAAGAAAGTCCATATACTCTGTGAAACAAAAAATAAGCCATGAAAACTAAAATGCAATCAATAGCAATTTTTTCCCCATTCACACTCCTGAGCAGGAATGGAAAGCAAGAATAAGTATTTTTGCAAACTTCTTAATCTAATGGAAATGCCTTTTACTCTGTGACCATGATCAGGATCTCAGTTTTACTTGTTGACACTCTCCACTCACTATCCAATGTCCGGGCGGTATCAAAGTGTGTCCCAGGAGAAGTTTAAATAAATACTCTGAATCCAAAAGAACATAATACTAGAGCCTTTGCAGCTTTCACTTGACCTGGGATGCATTATGGAACAGCACTTTCAAACAGACACAGCCAGGAGGTACAGGAATAACTAGGGCAGCAGTGGCAACAGTTATGTTGGTGAAAATGGGAAATCCTCTCCACAGCAAGAAATAAGGCAGAGGAAGAGATGTCTGGGAGCTGGAGGAGCAGCTGTGGTACACTGCCCCTAGGACACCTACTGCTTCTGTGTAAATTCAAGAACAACAAACAACATGAGGCAGAGAATAATAAGAAGCCCAGAGGAGACTGCAGAAGATAGTGGTGCAGAACCACAGGAAAGAAAACAGACTCAGTGAAGCCAAAATGTGCCTCCATTCAAACTACATTTGACAAAGTTTCAGAATATTTATGACAGGGAGCAATGTTGGAGAGGTGGATCAGTTGCTACAGATGGTTTGCCTCCTTCTGGGATGTGGAGAACACTGATCCTGAAGCCAAGAGAGCTTTGAGCCATGATGATGGGAAGCCCTTCAGGACACATCATACTCTGTGTAGTGTCTGCGGAACAGGAATACCCAACACCTGTATGAAGGCAACCTAAACCACTGCCATTTCTACTGATGTCTGTGGAGAAACCTGACCCCTGGGGTGAGATCAGAAGCATTAATTTTTCCTGGCCTTTTTTAGGCAACCAGTGCTTGTAGGAGAACAGGACAAAAGCCAAATCAACATGTCAGGGATATTCCTCTGCATTATGACTTTCCTGGTATCCTCTGGTGCTAATCAATTGTCCAAAATGTAGTTAAGGTAAAATGTGCAAGGGAATGCTTTGCTCCCAAAGCAGTGTGTAAGCTTTTCATTCAGGTTTCCCTGGAGCTCATCTACAAAGGTGAGAAGCATTTGTGATTATGTTACACAAGCATAGCAAACTCCAGGCTGAGGTTATTTGTCTTCAGATCTTCTTCATGCAGAGGCCAAAGACTCATTTTCATCTCAAAAGCTATTTCTGTTTCCAAGTCTTTGAGTATAGACAAATAAAATTGAGACATAAATTGAGACACATAAACCTAGGAGAAGATTGGTTCCTTGTCTCTGCGAAATGCCCAGTGGAATAGCTATAATTTTTTCAGTGAATTCCATTTTGATTGCTTTAAGTGCTAGAAAACACCAGGGAGGATACAAAGGTATATCACATGTATCTACACCCAAGGCATATTTGCCTTAATCACAAGTGATACAGTATCTACGTCAGTGCTCCTTCTTTTACTTTTAATTTCCCACAGAAATAAGCTCTGTTCTCTTCCTCACATTACAGTAAGCTGATTTACTATCAGTTGCACATTTCATAAAATCACATTTTCTCATGTTTATAAATTAAATCTCTGCAAGGATTGTTATAAGACTAGTTTGTGTGGGCTGGCAAATCTAATCTACAGAGGTCCCGTAACTGTCAGTCTCTCACAGCTCTGGCATATTGCCTTTTTATTAGCATTAACTCAGTCTTTGCTGAAATACTGCTCATGCTCTCTCATTCTGAAATGGAGAGTGCCACTTTCTCTATGATCACACCTCACTAGGCTCCATAGCCATGGACAAGCTCAGCTTGGAAGGAGCCTTGGGGGCCAGCTTAGAGCGCTGCCCTGGGCTCAGCACCTGGGATATGTTGTCAGGGAGACCCCACATTTTTCCTAGACAACCACCTGAGAGACCAGCCTCACCATGACCCCTAATATGTCACCAGAACTTGCATCTGAAGATCCACATCCACCTCCCTTGCACGCTAAAACACACTGTCCTGCCAGGGAAGACTACATTGCTAGCATCAGCCTGACTCAGCTTCCCACATTTCCCCTTCCTTTCCTGAAGATCTCATTTCATCACTCAGTAGCACTCCTCTTCACTTGTACCAAAGATCTTGTTCTTCAGAATAACTCACCTAGGTTTTTACCTCATGGCAAGGAATTATTTAGCTCCCTTTGTCTTCCTGTTCAGTACTTTATATGTTGTGTTTGTTTCTTTTGTATTTCTAAGTTCATGTATTGCATATGAAGCTAAGCTTCTGTTTTCTCATGTTTTAACATCTCATAAGTAGTTATCTTAAATGGCATTTTTTCACATAAGGTCACCTGACACAAGATCCTGTATGTAATGTAAATCCATTTTTTCCACTAAGAAAACGCTCAAATTGAAAAAAAAAAATAAAAAAAAGCCACAACAAAACCCCAAGCAAATACTTTAAAATATTTGCAAAACTATTTTGCCAACTGCAGGACTAGAGGAAATTAATGAGGTTTGTCCCTGGCTTTGCAGATTTTTTAACCATTTTTCTTAGATTTTTCAAGTTAAAAAAAATCTTAATGCATGCAGCATTTGGTGGCAATTTCTGAAATCTGGCAGAGGCTATCAAAAATGACTCTAAACCTGACCAAAACTTGGCCAAGCACCTGCAAAGTATGCGTTGCACAGGTTCAGTAAAACTTGTTGAACTACTTTAACTGCACAGAAATCTTGCCTGTATTTCAGCTGTGCTAAGTGTGCTCCTGGGCATCAGGCTCACAGAAGTGAAGGTCAAGCACCACACAGCAGAGACCATACAAGTACAAGTCCTTAAGGAACCAGGAGACAAGAATACTACCTGTATTTGCACAAAGCAAAAGGGAAAGTATTTCTCTTTCCACAGACTGAAGTTGCAGTACCCTGTTAAGAATTCTTTCTCTCAGGAATTGTGAGGTGATTTATTCTCCAATTTTGGGTCTTGTGAAAAGGACCCTAGAGGCCAGATCTGTAAAATTTACTTTTATTGCTTCAATTATCTTATTTCTATACACTTTCCACTCTTTTTTAGTGATTAAGAGCCCATGTCCTCCTACTTGGAAGACAAATATTTGACATTTCCTCTCAATTCCCTTCCCACATGGATTTTAAGGGATGTAACAATTACACCCAGCAAACTCTGTGAAAGCCAACAAGCAAATCCAAGGCCATCAATACTGCAGCAAAACCTTTTAGTATCATCACATGTACTATCCTACCACTTCATGGCTGCTCTAGAGATTACCTACTGCCGCTATTGTTTAAAACTACTGATTTTGCTACAACCAGAAGTGGTAGACAGCTGGGAGGGGCAGGTTACTTCACTGGAGTATGGCCATGCAAACACATATTGGGGGTTTGGTGTAGCAAAAAAGCAGAAGCCTCTCAAGATGGCTGTACTATGAGGGAATCTTTGGTTAAACCAGCAGTGAATCCTTTTAGAAAATAAATCCTTAAGACACGTAATTCAGTGGTAGATGCTCAGGCTGTTTTTGTTGCAGAAGATGGTGAAGTTCAGACTCAATGACATTGTGCAGGATGGGACCGAAATGGTTTCACATAATGGGCTGTAAGGGAAGACACCGTGTAGAAATAGAATTCTGTCCTCAAAACACTGTCAGACATGACTAAAGCACAAATTCATTACTCAAAAGTTGAAAATGTGAGAATCGGGGCGGGGGGGGGCTACCTTTTGTTATCTGCTCCTGGCTCCTTCCCTCCCTCAGTATAGCTCAAATTCATCAGTAGTCAGCAGCAGACCAAAGTAAATATAGCTCACAAATTGTGACCTCTCTGCTGTCAGTGGCGCTCCCCTAGTCATTCAGAGTTCCCTCAAAGTGTCATCATGTATGTCTGCTAGGCAAAATATGTAAACTAACCGAGCCTTTGCCATTTAATGAACATTTCTTGTACATGATGAAAGACTAAAGCAAACCAAAGCATTTGTCTGCAGGTTTTGTTCATTCAGCTTGGGTAAATGTTCTCTCTCTTAGTGCAGACAGGAGAGGTAAGGAGCCTGCTGAGCAAATGCAAAGAATTCTTGACTTGTCTAATGACTGGCCTTAGGAAGAAGAAAGGCAAATAATCACAGGTTGGTCTTTCATCCTCCTCAGCACTGCACTATGTTGAAAAAAAAAATAACAATCTAAAAAGTACTTGTCAAAGCAACTACGATTACAAAAAATACACATAACCATCAAACAAGGTTTCTGTGCCTGACTTCAGAAGTGGGAACTTGACCAGCTGTCCCCGAACATGTAGTACAGCCCTACCTTTATGTGTACTTAGTGCACTATGCAATTATCTGCTGTCCATTAGTTTACTCTTAAAACATTAATCTTCCCATGTGGCCCACAATGGACTTGTTACTTATGTTCCAGGGCTTTGCCCAGCTTCAGTGGAGCAGAACATGTTTGAGGTCTGCTATTTTCATCAGCTGTTGTGTCGGGAGCAGGGAGCATGGCTGGCTAAGGTCTGGCGTTAAGCAGCTGTGCCCTCCAGCATGCTGCTGGCTATGCAAAGCACAGTTTGGGCTACACAAAGCTGAGTTTGTTAGGTGTGAGTGCCTGCAACTGCAAGTGTAGAGCTGCCAGAATAACTCATGTCTTAGTTGCTTAGAAGCAACAAATAGAGGACACCCAGATCACCAGCCTAAATACAAACTTGGTGTTTCCGCTGCTGGAAACACCCATCATAAATAAAGGTCTCAACAAGAGTAGGAAAACCTTTCATTTGTATCTGGTTTTCTTTCTCTTCCACTCTTATTCTTTGTACCAGCTTTATTGGGATGATATTACTCAGTGGACTTGAAAAAAAAATGCGGATAGTGGTAGTGGTTTCAATTCTCTAAAGCTGGTGCGAAACACACTTTGAAGTATTTCCAGTTATTACAGGACTTTCCAATACTTCAATATCTGCAGAAAGTGACAGTCTCACAAAACCAGCAATTCTGCCTCTATGATCGGACCTAATGCATCTGTTTAAAATAAATGGGAAGCGGGTGGTAAAGACATCGGGGTGGAGGAAGATAAAAAGGAGAACAGGTAGTCTTTTTCCAAAGTAAATTTTTCTCTCAGAAAATCTAACCTTCTATGTCCTCAGCCTAAGTTTTGAGAACCTTGAACTTCTCTCCTGGATTTTGCAGGTGTTGTTGACAGGACTGGCTAACATTTTCCTTTTAAAAATAACTTGACTGGTTCTTTCAGTATCCAATGACATGAAGTCAACAAGTCAACTCACAATGAAGTTATTGCACATGGGTTTTTCCAGACGTTGGGTATATGAAGCCCAGGTAATGAAGAAGTTTCTTTTGAAATCATGCACTCTTTTTGAAATGCCTTGTCTTTCACAAGGGGAAGCACAGTCAGGCTGAAAATACCCTTCTGACCCAGAGGAGTGGGATGCCATGGGAGAACCTGAGTACTGCTGCTTATGTTCTCTCATGACAGCTGGAAGCCCAATTGCTGCTGTTATAATAAATGGCTTTCCATGACAATGGAAATATGTGAAATATCAGTTAATTTGAAATGCAATCAAGATAGATATGCCCTGTCCTTACTGGATTCAATAAAAAAGGAGAGAACTGGAAAATGCATCAATGCTTCAAGCTTTTGCTCTGTACCGCTTGGTAACATATAAATTAGAGAGAGACAAGAAAACATTCTTTCTGAATATCCTGGGACACACAAGCTCTAGAGCTGTGGGTTCACTGGAGTAACCTTTAAAAGCCTGACAATAATTAATCCTGTTACATCTTCAGAAAATCCTTAGCTAGTGCTTCTACTCATAATTCCTTAAGCAGTACCTAGGCAGCCTTCTCCTCAGGGTAGGAGAGACTTGGAAGTACCTGTGGACTTGTAGCAAGCCTTGTAACTTTTATTTCTATGTGTCTAGCAGGTGTGAGTCTTCACCAGAAGCGCAGTCACAAACGCGTTTGTGAGAGTACTTGATTATGCCAAATACATGGTATAGTTTTGTTGACTAAAATGCTTAATCTAATTTCAAAGGTGTCTAGCCCCAATCTCACAAAATCTAAATTTAAAAAAAAATAAAATTTTAAATCTCTTCCAGCTAAAGAGGTGATCAGACACACCACGGATGGGTTCTGCCACTAACAGGAACTGTAAATGGTGGTCAGTAATTCTCAAATGGGTTCTGTTAAATAACAGTATTTCTAGAGATGTCTTCAGCAACAGAGAATCTGTCACCCATGAAACACTCTCTTAGTCTTCTGACTATACTAAACTTAACTCCAAGCTTAAAGCAATCTTCATTAACATTCTTTCTCATTCTTGTATTCCCGATGCAATGACCCCTTCTTATTAAAAGTGATTCTTGCAATAGCAGTGAACATTTTTCTACTATCCTACTCCCTACAACTCCCTGCCTTTTCAAAGTCATTTCCATTTGTTTATACAGGCACGAGAGCCTGCCTTTTTAAGTTCAGGAAAAACACCCAAGGATTCTCAGAAGCTTAAGTGAAACTGAAGCTGAAACACCATAGCACAACAGGCAGTTTTACCTAGTAGGGTCTCTGTCGGAGTCACTGCTATTAAATAATGGGTCTCCTTACTCATGGATTTCAAAAGTGGTATGAAATGCAGTGAAGGCAGACTCTCTACCACACTTTTACAGCAGTACTCCACATCGTGCTGAGGTTTCACTGGGAGAACAGCCTCCCATTATAGAATCACTGACCCCTAGACCAGTCTTATTCTGCTTTCTGAGTCATTTACCACCCTATTTCTACAAAGTCAGAGGAGATACAATCTTTTTTCTACCTTCTCCATACATGGAGTTTTTTTGTCCTCTTGCTGATGAGCAGGGAAGTATAGAGGATGTAAAACATTAATTCAGAACAGCTATAATTTATCTCTTTAATATGAAATACAAAATTGGCTTCGGATGGGCATCCTGCCAAGATTCTTACCAAGGGAGAGAGAGCTGAGTGGAGTGTCACACTATTGCTGTTGTGGGGATTGAAAAATTGAGCTGGCTTGCTTCGATAGTGCAGCATGGCCTATAAGCTAGTCATACCTAGTGAACTCATTCATTCCTCTGTCTATAAGAATAGATTACAATGTATCATTTGCTGAATCTTCAATGCCAAAGGACAAAATAAAATACAAGATACAAAACCCAGCCAACCAAAAATACCACAAAAACGAAACAAACAAAAATTAAAAGAAGAAAAAAAGAAAAAAAACCCAACTCTCATTTGTAAAACCCTGAATGCACAGGTAATATAAGGACCAAAATTACCATGGACAAGTTGATGGTCTCTGTCACTAACTGTAACTTGCCTTAAGAAAACTTCAAAACTTGCTGAAGCTCTTGTAGGGGTGGTGTGTAATACCAGGACACAAACACTGCAGACACATGCATGAAGCCAACAGCACACAGGGATCCTGGCAGAACTGGCTTTTTACTTGCATGGTAGAAATGCAATGAAGGGAAGATATGCACAGCCACTGGTGGAACCCTTCTGGGAAGTAAGTGCCAGGAAGACACTAAGACTACTGAGTGTCCAGGTGCAGGTCAGGAACAAATTAGTCTATGTTGGTCTTGACAGATAAAGTCTTTCTGACAACAGGAAAATGAGGTCCTGGAACAGACCTTGTAGAGTAGTAGAGGGAGCAAACATCTGAAATATTTTGAAGCAGTCAATGCTGGTTGATCAGAAAGTATGCTTGCAAAGAAAATGAAAATTTCTTTGAGATAATGCCACATGATGGTTTTCATTGCTATTCCCTCTTCTCATTTCCATGATGATAATCTGTTATGAGCAGCCTAGAAGAAACTTGTTCTTACTAGTCACAGGTCTCAAAGTAAAATTCATAACTGGAGCTAAAATGAGGCTATATTCTGCCAGAATTCAAGTAATTATCGAGCTTAGGAACTGCAGTTTCAGAGTAATAGAAGTATTGTGAGATGATCCTCCAAAGCACCGTCATTTGGCAATTGTGATCCTAAAGTTACAACTGTAATAGCATAGTTTTCTATTCCATGTATTTATAGACTTAGTGATGTTGCACAGTACTTATCTTTTCTAAAGCCTCTATTTGAAATTCTTTGTTTCAAAGAGTCAAAAATATGACTGTGATAAGAGTAAAGTGAATGGAGGTGCCACGACTCTTTTGAATAGTCTAACTTCAAGATTAGATGATCCAAAAAAATCCTTTCTCTCTGGTCACCCCAGATTTACTGCAGCCAGTGAATTTTCTGAAAGTCAGAAAATTAACAGTGATGGCAGCATAGGGCAGGATTCTTAATGCCCTGTGAGCTTTGAAGCCTAATCCCCAGGAATATACACCTCAGTGCCTGTTGCTGATGGGTAGCTTACAAACCTCAAGGAGTTTGCCCCTTGGGGTTGATCTAACAGCAACAGATTCAGCCTTCTTTATGTCATCATGCACTTTATCAAAGAGCAGTAGATGGCATCACAGAAAACAGCTTCTCACTGCTGCCCACTCTCAGATGACTTGGACCTTCACACTTTCCTCTGCTCACCCTCTCCATCCTCAGATGCGTCCCTGGCAGCTCTTGCTCAGCCATGGGGCAGGTATGCACACACTCTCCGACTGCCACCTGAGCCAGAATCTGGTGGGCTCCAGTTGCCCTTATGTCTTGGGTCTTATCATAGACAACTGGCCCAGCTTTAAAAGCACAGCAAATTGCCTCCTGCCCTGCCATGGTCTAAGAAAAAATTGCTTTAAACAAAAGAACGGTATTTTCATAAACTGAGAAGTAGAGGATATTATCGTATCTCTTCGTGCATATTTCACTATCTATGAGGCAACTCCCTTACTGCTTCCATGTTCTCTTGTTCGAAGAACAACTTCATTTTTGTGTTTGATACTGGAGAAAATCCTTTGTTGAGGTTACACTGGAGCAGAACTGTTGCTGTCACTGCAAATTTAACCTTAACAGTGTGACTGATTTGTCAACTCCAGCCAAGAGTGTCAAAACTTTATTTTATAGTAGGAACTGAGTTGCAATTCAGTAACAATACCTTAAACAAATTCAGTTCAAATCTGGGTGAAGAATTTAATTTCTTTTGTTAGATATATGACTTCACTCTGAACAAAAGACCCACTCAACTACATATTCAAATACTAGAAATTCTTTTTTGCAGTCAGAAATACATCTGCTGCTGTTGATCAAAAGACTTGAAGGAAAGTAAGGTAGTTCTTTTTATTACAGAGCTTTTATGATGTCTTTCCCCCAGGAGACTATCTTGATTCATTTTAATAAAGATGCCTTTGAGGAAGCAGATGCTTGTCACAGTAGTATCTAGTGGATTAAGCCTTTCCTCCTTGAAACTGGTGGGATTTATAACTGAAGAGCCTTGAACTATAGGCATTGTAAAATTAAAAGGCAATTCTGCTCTGAAGCTCTCTTGCATGCTTATCTTGAAACCCAGATAGCGTAGGACAAAGAAGAATAGTTTGAACCTCTTTCAGTCATGGTATTTATTTCACCCCCAATTTGAGGATCAACTCTTGAGTCCCTGTTTGGGCTAGTACAGCTGTGTTCCCACTCTGCTCTCACACTCTGGAGAAAGATCTACATCATTAATGGATGTCAACAGCAGTAAAAAACAAGTTTTCAGCTAAACCCCACATGGCTGTGGCAGGATGAAGTGGCACACTCCTCATGCTTGTGTCACGAGACTTGCAATGCAAACACAGCCTAGACCATGTCCCAGCCCCGCATGAGGCACTCTGGTGACAAACACCCCAGTCTGCTGACTCACTGCAGCTGTCAGCATTAATTTCTCAGGAAACGGGAGCAGTAGGGCAGTTACTCAGCTAGGACCATCCCTGCTGTCTGCAGTACGAAAGGACCCATCCTCGCAACTAAAATCAGAACAGGTGCCAGTGTCTCTGGGAAAGAAAGAAAGGTTATAAAGTACAAAATAAAGAGGAAAACTTACAAGTGCCTGTAAAAGGCCACTGTATTTTTTTTGTTACAATTTTATAAAAACCACAGACCTTTGTAAGATAGGGCTTCAACCAGTACTATGATAATAACCTGAAATTTAAGCTGAAATATAAGCTCATTTCAGAATCATGTGTCGTGAACGGCAAGTAAATGTACTTAAAATGTTATTTTATGCAAGTGGTAGGACCTGATCCAGTAGCCCCTGAAATCAGTGCAAATCAAAAAGTGTTTTTTCTGCGAGTAATAACTTTCTTTGAGTGCTTCTGCTTTCCCATGAAGTTTTACCAGAAGACATGGAAGGATGCAGTGAGTGTCAAGACCTCCTGTTCTCATCTCATCCAGCCTCACAAACTTAAGCAGGTGAAATTGTATTAGCAATAGAAAGAAGGAATAGTACAGTTCTATACGAAGTAGTAAAATTAGCTTGGTTTTGTTGAATTTAATATTGCTTTTAATATTCCAAAGGCAGTATCTGTTAAAGTGTTCTACCAACTTTCAACCCTGCTACCTGTGGTCATCACAATAGTCACATGTTTTGTACAATTTGGACATGCTTCTCTTACAGCTGTTAGGTGAAATAGTCTTGAAGTTTCAGTCCAGAAATACTCTTTGCTTTCTGTCCTAAATTCCTGCGTTGGATATCTGAGGGCACAAAAGCGCTGTAATCTTCCAGGTAAGTTTACATTTCAGAGCAATGTTTATTTGCAGTATTTCATACTTACATTGTGCTATGATGAAATAATTGTATAAATTACATTTATTTATTTGCTTGTATTTAATTTTTAAAATATTGATTCAGATTAGAATTACCATTCTTCTCTAGATTGGGAGAACTAATGCAGCTTAAAGCACCCATAAATTCAAAAAGGTTTTGTGTCACATGACTGTGCAACATCGGAAGCAAGTCAGAGTGCCACAGCTACAGTGAGGGGCTGCAGAGAGGCTGCTGAGTGACCCACTGTCCCTGTGACTCTGGAAGCTCTTGCCAATAGCCTTTCCAACTTTCTGATTTTAGGCTGGGTTGTCTGCCTACAGCAAACTAATAAACTACAAAGCAAGCCTACAGTGGAGCTTGACCAAAATACCAAAACTTTATTGGTACTAGAAGGCATTTCAATAATTTGCTTCTAGTCAGGAGTCTTTTTCTTTTCCTGCTCCTAAAGAACGTGGTGTTAATATCATATCATTAGTTGTTTCAGTGCCAGCCTTCTGTCATGCCATAGATCATGACTTTCCACCCGGACAAAGTAGTTTGGAGCAAATAAGATTTTGAAAGAGAAAAGTGAAATCCAGGTCAGTGCAAAAACAGATAATCTGTTTTGAAGCCTTATGTACAGCCTAAATTCTTATGCTTCACAACATTTAAAACATTTTTTGGACTCTAAGGTGCATTGATTTGGTGAATTCTTTGGGATGCTCAGTAGTGTGAGTCTGGCATTTTTCCTGAACTTACCTGTAATAGACAAAAGCAATTTGTTGCTACTGCAAAGGCAGCAAACCATATAGAAACATGCAGACAGTCGTGCCTGCAGTGGTAGATGTGGAACAGAGAGGGAGGCCAGGTTTGGAAGATGCCATGAGAAAAGGCTTATTAGGCTTAGCTAGGAAGCATCTTGAAGAACTCAGACCAAAAAATATTTGCAAGGTATGGCTCAGAGGGTCACTATCTTTCCCTTCCCCACTGCGGCACACATCTCCACTTGTGCATCTCCACCAACAGCAGTAACGACAGAGGAGACCATGAAGTCAGCTGGGGGAAACAAAGCTGCATGCCTATTGCAAGTGCTCTTCTGAAAAGCCTATCTGGATGTACACACACATTGTACTTTCAAGGCGATGCTGGATCTCATGGTGGAATGCTACCAAGTCAGTGGGAAGCAGGACTGCTGGTTTCAGCTCACAAAAAAATCCCAGTCTGCTGCGGATGCCTTTGCACAGGTCTGTGGGAGTACTGCTGGCACTGGTACTCCAGTGCATTCTGACCACGTTACATACTTTGCCCACATCAAGTAAACAACCAAGATTGCATACTGCAGCAGTGAAAACAAAAACAACAAAACAAGACCAAAAAAAATAAAAGGGGAGGAAAACTTCAGAAAATGGCCAACAAAGTAGAATATCCTCCTCCTCTTACAATTACTTGAAATGGTTCAAACTAAAGTAAACATAATCTCCAAATCCCACTGTATTTTCAGCAAATACAATGATGTTGAACACAGGCAAAGCTGAGGACTGAAGCCATACTCGGCAAGCTTTATGTATAGTCCAGACAACAACAGCCAGACAATCGACACTGCAAACTTTTGAAA
This sequence comes from Campylorhamphus procurvoides, assembly GCA_013396655.1. Lineage (NCBI taxonomy): Eukaryota > Metazoa > Chordata > Aves > Passeriformes > Dendrocolaptidae > Campylorhamphus > Campylorhamphus procurvoides. Next base: position 1,273,953 of record WBMV01003373.1, on the reverse strand, counting down.
GAAGCAGTGCATGAAATTGCAGGGGGTTTAATTAATTTGTCATGCTGGTGTTTGTACAATCTGATTAGGTACCAGTATCTGATATGGTATTACACAGGAGAGGATTCATCAGACTGAATAATTACATGGATTATAAGAGGACCTCTGAAATGCTTACGGAGTTGGCTCAAAGAGAAATGCAATCAGCAATGCTGAAAGGAGACACACAGGCCTCAAAGGAATTTACTGGTGGGGCTCCTGAAGATCAAACTGATATTCTTTAGCATTTTCATTAATTTTCATTCACCACATCACAAACACTGTGAATATGCAGATTACCCATGCTAAGGATGCAAATCTAGTGAGTACCACAAGCACAGATCACTTTTAGACTTGTTTAATAAAAGTGGGATGAAAAAAGTTGAAAATGCCAAACCAAATACTGGAGACCAATAACAAGAATTTCTGGCATGAGCCAGGAACTTGTCAGTTAGACTGGGTGTACTAACACACTGCCAAATGACTGACTGGCAGGGTGATGCAGCCATGGAAAAAGGCAAGTGCAATTGGAGAACTGGTCTGGTGAGGCATTTCTGGTAGACACTGAGAAACATTTTTCCCATTTGTTCTGCACTGGATCAAGGAGGCTTTCAGAGCATCCCCAATTCAGTGGAAGGTTACTAAGCTGATCCAGGGGTACAGAGAAACCTGATCAAGAGAGTGGAAACCAGAAGAGGTTGTTTTCCATAGCAAAGAGAAGGCTAAGAAGCTGCTCTGTTTCAACATAACCATGATGGAAAAAACAGGGAAGAAAAATCATTTAATTCAGAAGATGGTGCTGGCATTAGAACAAATAGGTATAAACAGGACTTGCATACAATTTGGCTGGAGTTTAGAAGACAGCTCTCTAACCACTGAAACAGAAAACTGTTTTTCTTCCAAAGGTAATAAGGGCAAAAAATGTGTGGCATAATCCTTCTCAGCAATACATATCTTATGAACTTGAAGACAGGGAAACAAAAGAGTACCTACATCTTATTTTTAAATTATTATCACAGGCATTAATGTTGCTTGGATCTCTTATCCCATTTCACCCCCTCTTTCAGTACAACATGCAGCATGAGGATGAGAAAACATCCCCAAAAGCCAGATATCAAACAAGGAGGCCTCATCTCCTTTTTTGGAAGATGCTCCGAAGGACACTTCAGCAGAGGGCTCCAGCTTAGGTCCTCCAGGTCACATCTGAGAGTTGTTTCCCCCTAGTTCTCCAGCTGTCTTTGAACACCAAACAGCTTGGTCAGCCTCTGAGGCAGCATATTTCAGTGCTACTGAGAGCCTGTTATGTGTGTGCGATAGCTCTGTTACATAGTCAGAGGTTTTGGTTTTGGTTGTTGAGGGGTTTTTTATAGTCCTCTTTTTTTCACCACACACTATGGTTACATCAGCCTCATTGCCCTCCCCATTTCCTCTTTCTCTTTAACAAGTTAGAGGGCAAATGCATAGCCTTTCAAAAAATGCCTGTAAGGGAGGGATGGGTCACAACCACATCACCCGTAATTTCCTGTGCTCCCAAACACCAGAGTACCCAGCTCCTCTTTCTCTGTACACTGTGTTCGCATTGCACCAGCCTGCCAGAACCATTCAATATTGTTATACTTACAGGTATTGGCTCTTTCTTTCCTTTTAATCATGCTGGTTTCGGCTTTTATTAGCCATGCTTCAAGTTATCTCCTTTAGCATCAGTTAAACCAATATTTTATCAGTATCAATGCTTTTGCTTGACTACTACATGTGCAAAGGGAACAGATGAATATATATTAAAAGATAAATTGATATAACTGTGTGTGCACTGCAAGCCAAGATAATGAGAAATTTGATTAAGGACTTTTTGTTGTATTTTTAAAGTGAAATATCTTGAGGACTTCGCATTCAGTAAGGTGTTCAGGGCTTAGAAGGGTGTAGGGTCTGAAGTTTACTTTAGTAAGAGTGTGTGACAGGATCTGCCTTCTTCTTCACCTGCTTAAACCTCAGAAAGATTTCAATTGTGTCCAAGATAGGGCAAGACATGAGACCTCCTAAATCAGCTAGGCACAGGACTCAGCTGCCGTGCCTTGAAATGGTTTGAGATCACTCAAAATCTAGCCTAGGAACCAAAAGGACCCTGGTTAGTTTGGCACCTCAGTCCACTGGAAAGATTTTTTTTTTCCTTTATTTCACCCTGCTTTGGTTTTTCTTTATTCAATTTTGCTTGACTTTCTTTTGTTTGCATTACACTTTTTGTTTTTCAAGGGCTACAGAGCCTTCCCGCCTTAAACCACAGTCCCTTCCAATATACTTACCTGCTGTAAGGTATTATTTTTAGAAAGTGTATGTGCTAGGACAAACTTAGTCAAAATGCCTGATCATGAAATGGCTGCATTTGTTTTCCACAGCAGCTGCAGATACTTCAGAGGTGAGTCCCAATCATCCTCTTAGACTTTAGAGATCCCTTCCAACAAACTCCTGTGTGAAGAATGCAGCAGGAAGAAGCTTCAGGGAGGGTTTTTCAATGCCTTCTATTTTCTATAGGTATTTGTGTCTGGATAAACTGAAAATAAGGAAATTCTCCTCCTGAGGTTATAAGATGGAGGAGAACTGAAATGGAAAATGGAATAAATCTCTTTGTTTTGACTTGTGAGTAATAACTGCTGAAGCCAACATTTCCACACAAAATGCTCCATTGGTTTATGTGGCCAGGATGTTTTGCCACCAAAATCTAGGTGGAGTCAATTGAAATCTGTCCTGTGGGTTTTGCGGTATGTTAATATGTTTTCTAAATTTAATATACTCAAAGGCAGAAAGTTTGAATTCCTGAAGATAGCAACTCATGTTTTTTTTTCCTTTTTCTTTCTTGCCAAACAGACGTGGATGGAAAGGTTTCTTACAGTTGTCTCTTCTTCCTGCCACAGGCCAGTCAATGAACCAACGTTTATTCACTTTGCCCCTTTGGGAGTCATGTTCATCTGCATGTCTGAGAGTGAGTGACTGCTAAAATGAGGATAAACATCCTGTAAATGACTGGAGGAAGGACAAGCAAATTGGACCTCCTCTGAGTAATTCTCCATTTCTTCAGCCATTTGAAGAAGTATGATATGTGGTGAGCAGTTCACTGAGGAATTGTGAACTTTATTCCTCTCCATTTGTTGCTGAAAAACTCAACAGCACAAAAATAGTTCAAAGAATGGTATTAAAAAGTGACAACAGCAAAGGCAGAGCTATGATTTGTCTGGCGGTGAACTTCCTGATGACTAAGAACTCACAGCACATGAGTGGAAAAATCTGATACTACAGTTGAAGGCCAGAGGCCATAGTCCAAAAAAACAATCTCCTCTAACAAGGAAAAGGTCATCAAGACTAAGCTTTCATTTAACCTATGAAAATGTCTTCATTTTTTCATGGGCATGAGGGAAGTCATGACTTCAAATGCCAGACCTGAAATTCTGATACAGCCAATTTGGCAGAGGATGAATGAAAACCTACCATTCTTCTCCCCAGAGATGTAAAGCATGATAGAGAGAAAAGAGTATTCACTTCTTCTAAGTGAAGACAGTGTAATGTTCTAAGCAGTCACATGGGTTATACAGAAAGAAATTGCTTCCCCCTTTGGCTAGAGAAGTTCAGTGTTTCTTGTCTTCTGTTCAGAGGTGGCACTGTAATGTACTAATGGCCAAGAAAGGATGACATTAATTTGAAAAAAAAAAGACATAAAAAAACCCCCAACAACCACCCACATGTAAGTAAAAATTCACAATTCTATTACAGATTTTAACAACGCTTTCAAAGTTCTAATCTGGGAGCCAAATCAGACAGCAGGGATTAAAACCACTGCTCTGAAGTTTTGTTTAACTAAGGCTGAAACTCAACTGAACAATTTGAGCTGATCTGAAATGGAAAATGTGGTGGTTTGACTCCTTCTGGAGTGAACAGTTCTACCTTCAGAGACCTTTCTGCTAGAGGCTAACCTCTCAAACCTCTCTCCCTTATTTGCCAAGGAAGAGTGAGGATACAAGCAATTCCCTAGAAAGTTAGTGACTTCTTTCCAGATGGTGAACAGAAAATAATACGCATACACCACATAGCTCTAAGAAACTGTAAGCCAGACCACAGCCTTACTTGAAAGTACTGCAGCAGTGTTTTCTTCTAATCTTGCTCCTCAAGCACCAGACCTTTCAGAATAGAGTGCCTCCTCTATATTTGCTTAGCACCACTGCACATATTTAGGTTTAAATAAGACATTATGATAACAACAAATACTGTTCACAGTCTTTTCTGAGGTTGAAAAGGAGTGAAAATAAACTAAATGCTGTAATGCATTGACTGAAATTTGGATGCACACTAGTGATGATCCTATAACCAGAGATACATCTGAATAGTTTTGTGTGCACCAGAAATCCTTTACAAGTGCTCGATTTAAAGTAGGTTCAACACCAACAATGACTTTTTCAGCCTTTACTATTTCCCTCACCTTGAAATAGGAACAAAAAGTCCTCACATAAAAAACCCACAAAACTGGGACACTATAGCTTTGAAAGATATCTCCATGAGCTTTTTCAAAGAAGCTTATCTGTCACTTGCCTATTATCCAGTTCTACAGTGACGTGTAACTTTCTCCATTACTGCACAGTTAAAACAAAGCACAAATAGTCACTGTGTTTAAAGTTTAGCACACTGTGATGAAGCAGTGCCTGTGGTTTGACCCCAGCCATCAGCTAAGTCCCACAGAGCTGCTCGATCACTCCCCCGCTTCACTGTGATGGGGGAGAGAATCAGAAGGGTAAAAGTGAGAAAACTCATGGGCTGAGATAAAGACAGTTTAATAGGGAAAGCAAAAGACATACACACAAGCTAAGCAGAACAAGGAATCCATTGACGACTTCCTATGGGCTGGAGGATGTTCAGCCATCCCCACGAAAGCAGGGCTCTGTCACACATAAAGGTGACTTGGGAAGACACATAGCATCACTCCAAATGTTCCCCCTTCTTTCTTCTTTCTTCAGAGCTTTGTATGCTGAGCATGATGCCACATGGTCTAGAATATCGTTTGGGTCTGTTGGGGTCAGCTGTTCCAGCTGAGTCCCCTCCCAACTTCTGGTGCACCCCCAGCCCCATCACTGGTGGGGTAAGGAGCAGAAAAGGCCTCGATTCTGTGTAAGTGCTGCTGAGTAATAACTTCCCTGAATTATCAACACTGTTTTCAGCACAAATCCAAAATGTGGCCCCATAGCAGTTACTATGAAGAAATAACTCTATCCCAACCAAAACCAGCACATACAGCTATCCAGACCTGCCATTTAAACTACCTTAATGGAATTATCAGGCGCCCTGTGCCCAGTGAAGAAGGTACTTGCTGATGAAACTACCCATTTATTCACTCATCGCTGTTCTCCTGCACAGCTCTGGTAAGACAATGGGAGGCAGAGAAAGGGAAAATGAGGATTTCTGTATTGACAAGCTCAGCTATCCATAGAAGAAATGTTTTCCCCAAGTTTTCTTTCACTATCTTTCAAATCCTTCAGCTACCATTACTGGAAAACCTGCCATACCCCAGCGAAAGTAAAAAAGACAACACAGCACCCCTAGTGCTTTAGAAGTACTGAAGCAAAAAGATAAAAGTCTATATCTGACACAGAAATATCTGTTGATTAAGTTAAAAAATTAAAGTCTGTATTATTTTTAACCCTTTGAAGTACATGTTTCCAATTTTGGATCTGGAGGTTTGTCAACTTTGAAAAGCTTGACTAAAAATTCAGGAATTAGCATGACAAATATAATAAAATTTGATTACACTGAACGCCCAAGCAATTTTTTTATTGTTTACTTTCTTGTCAATGAGCCTAAGTACTATATATGCCTGTATTTATTATTTAATCAAATTACTTCACTATATTACTTCTCGGAAGGGCTGAACTCCAGAGCTAGTATAACCGTAAACCTTCTTACTGTGCAAAGACATTCCACTTCTGTATTTGTATTTAACTGAACTGGCTTACCCGTTCTAAGCCAAGTGTTCTCTTTCAATCTATACATCAAAGGAAAAAGAAAGCATGTGCTCCTATGCTGCTATTAACTTCAGAAACTGGACATAGACCTGGAAAGGTGCTTTTCTTCTTCACAGCCTTCTCATTCAGATGGCTTCTTACAGTGGTTCTCAGACATCCAATTGATTTCAAAGGTGCCTAGCAGTGCTTAGGAAATCTGATTTAGTGTGTTTTAAGCTGACTCTTTTGATGTGTTTCTTAGCAATGTGCTCAGAGCTGGGATTTCCTAGTAAGAAAATAATTACTTTTTTTTTCTTCCTGCTTATGGCTTAGATGCTTATTAGCGGCAGGTCACTAATAACTAACTTGGCAGTATCATTACTTCAGCTGCTGGCTCACTAGGTGATTCACCTACCTTACTAGAAGAAGCTAAACCAAAGGAATATAATGATGTGATGGTAATTCCCTTCAGCAAGACAGGTAAAATGCAGAGGAAGCGGCTTTGGGAAGTGGCAGCCATCCAAAAAGCTACCACTGCTGCCTTTTTCAAACTTCTTTAAAACTACTGCCTTGGTAGAATGCAATGCCCTGAGCAATCCCTCCAAAGCTATTGTACATGCTCCACGAGGTATTGTGCAGCCTACATCTGTATGGTGGATATAAATTTTCCCCCTGAAAAGAATAAACCTTTCACAAGTAAAGGAAAGAGAAGATATGGTTTCTAAATGAATGATTCATTGTTTGAGGGTGCAGTCTTGATTTGTTGGAGTTGCTATGATACCGCAGCAGCAATGCCAACTTATCATAGCCCTTAATGCTCTCTGGAAGTTCAGCAAGCTGAAAAAGCATTACTGAGAGAAATTAGTTATTTTTAAACAGGATGGCTGTATTTATCACAAAACTACTTTTAATCTCCCTCCTTCCTCTATAGGCTGACTTCAAATTAGGCGTGATGCCCACTTACCCCCTGCACTGGTCCGAGGGGAGTGAAGGCCATAAACAGGAAGGCAGTGTACACTGAGAAAGATGGCAAGATGCCCCAGTATGATAATTTAAAAAACTCTCTTGCTGAGCTTGCCAAAACTTGGGGTTTGGCCCTTTTTTTGTAAAAAAAAAAAGAAAAAAAAAACAAAAAAGTATGGTCAACAACTTTCTGTTGTATTGAAAGCATGTGTGGATTTGATGATTCATGTTTACCTAGAAAAAATATGAAGGCGTATAGTGTGCATTCTTTGTGAAAACATACAGTAGGGCTATATAAGAATAAAGTCATAATTTCTTTGGAATTCTTGCGTCTAAAGCAATAACTGTAGTTAAACACCAAACGCATCTTTCACCAGCATAAAAACTCCATGTTACGCAAGCTGATCCCCTAAACCAGGCTCCTGCAGCAAGTTAGCAGTATGAAACAGGGAACTGGCACTAACTAAACACCAGAGCCCCTTAGACACTGACAAAAAGGGCTGGCGGAGATGGGAGTGAGAAAGAAACTATGAGAAAGAAACTAAGTATCAGCATGCAAATTTGTGATGCAGCAAACTGGGAGGAAAATGCGGAACTGAATCCCTACTGTTGCTGAAGGAAACTTGGCTCCTATTGCAGAAGAGCCCATGAGTGTCTTAGGAAAATGAAAGCTCTGGAAGACAAAAGATGTATGCCATGTCTTTCCCATGGGCTGCATGCTTTCAGAGAACATGAAATAAGAAAATTAACAAATAAATAATACCAGAGAGTAATTTCATAAGGATCATGATGATAAAAACATGACAAAATATGATAAAAACATGATAAAGATTACCTAAGCACACACACCTCTTCTGCTGCAAAATCAACTCGATTTTCTGCAAAGAGTTGGAGTGCAGGCTGCTACCTCTTTTCTTTTGGCTTTCTCATTAGTCCTCCTAAATTCAGAAAACAGAGAGCACTACAAAAATGGGAAGTCAAAAAGGACTACTATTAAAAAGTCTTCTGCTGTTATACCTTGTCCCTGCCAAGTCACAAAGTACAAATAGAGCAAGAGGGATGGAAACCAAAATAGGAAAATTGCTTGTAAAGAAGATACTAGATCAGGGAATGGACACCCAGACTCTACTACCAAAAGGAACTGATTTTCTTAACTTTTTTTAAGTTTGAAAACATAAAGTTTTTACTTTATTTTTAAAGAACAGGCTGATTTCTTTCCTAATTCATGACTGAACTGGCATGACAGCCATTTCTTTGTGGTTCTTGAACAAAATGAGTATTTCTTGCTTATACACTTACAAACATCACTCTCCTGATGAAGTTTGATAAGTGCTTTCAAAGAGATTGTGCTCCTTGACAGACAGGTCCATCATTTTTCACTTTCATTGCATGCTGAGAAATGACCCAGATTGGTTTTGTAGAAGGACAAAGATCTGTTTTAGTAATGTTTTTCAAAATTACCATTAAAACTCTTCTTTGTATCATAATTAAAAAGTCTTACTAAGTTAGAGTACTGGGACAATAATGACATACATGAGCTTATATATCAGAAGATATTTACTGACACCTGCAGTGTGATTTGAGTCCTATGGACAAAATATGTGCACAAAATAACTCTGTTGACCATTCCTGAGCCCTAACCTTACTATATTTTCTTCAAAATAAGAGAATTTTCTCCTTTTATTGCTGTTGTCTACAAGTGTCTGACTGTTCAAAAATTAATCTAAACTCATACAAAATGACCCAATTATAATGTAACACTGTCATTACACTGAACATATATGTTTCAAAAGATACAATTAAATCTAAATATATGGAACCTGATGGTGACTTGGCTCATCATTTTGCAGTTTGCTCAAAAGGCTGAATACTCGGATGTTTCATCCTTGGGCTGGAGAAGGATATTCTTTCTAAATCCTGTTACTTCTCAGTTTTTGCCCCTTGGTACTGAGATCTGAAGAAACTGCTGAGACTTCCTGTTCCTTTGCTGTTTGATAGTAGCAAGAAAACAGGGAGGTTAAAAGAGCAATAAGGGAATTAAAAGGATTCTTAAAAGGACTTGAAAGGAAGTACAAGCAGTGTCAGGAGGAAAGCACACTCTCTGAATGAACGCACTGCTTCCTGACAGCATCTCCAGCCTTTGATTAGGCTCAGCCCCTGGAGACTCCTGGAAGAATCCTAAGGGCTAATTAGCAAAATGACATGAAGTGATGAGAGTCTTCCCAGCTGGTCTTTATTCTTTGCTTTCCTTCTGAGGGTAGGAAAAAAGCAAAACCAGCAAATACTGTACACACCAGTAACATTAGAAACTCCATTCATTATGGTGGTTGTTCTATCAGATTTCTCTTGCAGTTGAAGGGATTGAGCTGCATGAAAGGAGGTCACATGTTTAAAAAAAGGCCATTCCTAAGAAACTATCCCTTGGAGTGTATATGAAAGGCTATGGGAAGAAAATGACTCTCAGGCAAGACTGTGCTGTTGGTGCACCTTTTTTAAGATAGACAGGAGTGGAAACAGCATGAATAATTTACCCAAGAGAATTTGCTAGATTGAAGTCGGAGAAAAAGTGAATTTCCTTGGTTTGTTACCAGTATTTACAAAGTGTACTTTGCTTTAATCTTCCTTATAGGTAATTTTTACTGTTCTCCTGACATTGGATTAATTATGAGTTTGGCACAATGTCTGAAAAACTGAGAGCAGTGCAGTGATACATAAAAATAAATAAATAAATAAATAAATAAATAAATAAGGAGCCAAAATTGATCTGCCTCTACCAGCAGCCCATACAAATCAGAATGGCAAAAAAACAAGAGCACCTTCCCTACAAGCTTCTCAGACTGTAGAGTTATATGTAAAAGTAACTCCACCTAGAAGTAGCAACTGATGTAACTTACTATGTTACAGATTAGTTTAGCAGGAACATTCTTTGAGGGCTGTGGAGGTAAGAATCAATTTTCCTTGGTCCAGCATTTCTGTGCAGACAGATCATGGCTGTTGGTTAACTAAGTCTCATTACTGGATACATGACAAAGAAGAGAAAATAAATGGCAACAGCCGTGACACAGCCGTCCAGGAGGAAAGAGCTGCACCTTTCAGCCAAGCTGGGTCACTTCTGTGTACACCACAATGGCTTAGAAGCATAATATTATATGAAAGGCAGTAAGATGCTAGTGGTGGCTGTCACAACTAAAAGCTTTAGCATGATGTAGCCCCAGGTTAATGATCCAAATCCCAGATATCCCAAGGGAAACCATCATATAAACCAATTAGGCCCCATGTGCAAAAGAAGAGCTCTCTATCTAAGGACTGATTTCCATCCAAAAGTGACATCTGCTTCTCTTTAATTTAAATATTATTTTTCATAAGTAAAGGACTCTGTGGCTCTTTCACTGCTGGGAAAAACCAAAGCCTCAATTAGAGGCCACAGCTAATATAGGTGTAATAGATAGAGACACGTCTATTTGTAGGGATGTGCACATTCAGTTGTCAGTGGGAAGAAGCAAAGACTATTAAAGTGACAGTAACTTGCTGAAGGATGAGCTGTTTAACAGACAGAAAACACTGTCCAGATTTTTTAAGGTTGTGGCCTGAAGTGAAGAAAGTGGGTCCTCTTTCCTGTCTGGCTGTGGACTTAAATGACCTTCATTATAATAGTATCTTTACAACACGCATCAAGAATTTAAGTATGTAGAAGCCACATAGTAGAAAATCCAGTAGCAGCATAGCAATAAAGAAGACCCCATGCTGACCTTCACTGTGTGAATTTAGATATCTGATTTCTATATATTTTTTCAGAGAATGATTTGAGGCTTTTCACCCTGGTAGGAGGAATGCGTCACCATCATGAGGAAAAACAAAAACAATCGAGTGCAGTCTACAAAAAAACCAAAAACCTGTGCAGGCCTCTGCATAATACAAGTTCAAAAAAACTGAAGTTCATCAAATCTAAATTTTATTTCTTTTTCATTTTACTGAATAAAAAGGAATTTATACTAAGCAGTATGAGAGCTTTTAACAAATAGGATGATCCTTCTTGCCAGTATGTGATCCCCCATGTCCACCACAGTTTCACTGCTGAAGACAAACAAAACATTCCCCTTGGACAAGTCATTCCACAGAAGTCCCTCAGCAACAGCTTCTAGCAAATGTTAGCTATTGTCAGAGGGAATTGCTAGATTAGATGGACATCTGAGTTGATATTGATAGACAACTAGAGGGGCATGGGCTGATGCGGTGTTAATAACATAAATTTATTTCTTATTTATATAATTTGAATACTACTAACCTGTCTCTGAGGATATTTACTTATATCTGAGGTGTGCTTTGAGATAAGAGTTCTATGCACAAAATATGCACCTAAATTTATGGGAAGCAATCTGTCCTCTGTAAAGGCGAAAACTGCTGGTCTGCCTGAAACCAAAGCTGACAAGAAAAATACAAGCCTATAACATCCAGCCTTTGCAGGGTTAATCTTTTTTTCCTAAAAATGACATTAAGTCATGCTCTTAACATCTGTATGCCTTCAGATACTTTCTGAGGTGATAAACTATTTTTACTGCATGCATATAGAAATTAATAAATTGACATTGAACTAATTGATCTGGTTTTTTAATGTATACTCAAGCTGATGCTCTGGTTGCCAGTTTTCTCCAATGCAATTAGGAGAGAGTTTTTTTCCAAAAGCTCTCTGGAGAATGAGGCACCAAGCTGCTACAGGCTCACAGCAGCAGACAGCCTAAATCCCTCAGCAGGCACCAGGTCAAGGTATTTATTAGCTTTCCAACCTTCTTACTGCCACACCGCTGAACCCAGGTGTGATGAGTTGTTCTCCATCAGCAGACAGGAGCACCAAGCTTGTCTTGGTGTTTCTTACAGAGCTGGTGTCTCACCTCAGGTGCATTCTGTTATTCAGCAGTGGGAACCATCCCACCAAGGTCACCATTACTTTTCTCATCTCTCCCTTCAGCTCTCAGTGTAAATCTTCCTTGATTTCCAATGAAGAGAACAGAAGGCACACATGCTGAAAATACTACATGGACAAGTAGTCCTGAAAGTTCAAGGCAAGGAACTACCTGATAGGAGTAAGCTTAAAAATAAGCCAGGTCCTGAGAGAAGAAGAGACATCACACAGTCTCAGTGTCTCTAGAGTGAGGCCTTTACCAGGGCATTATGTTTTGCTGTGTACCCTCTTGGAACAGTGCGTAACAAGAAATCTTACAGTGAAATAAATGTCATGTCCTACACAGTAGCTTTTCTTGCAAATTGCAATATTGCACATGAAGCGCCATTGCTCTTTTCTAAAAAATGGAGATTAAAAATTCCAGTACTGGTTGCAGAGACACTGGAAGCTGTCCACCAGAAGGGTGGCCTTGCTGTCTACCAGAAGGATGGCCTTGCTGGCCACATGGCCGAAGGCACAGCAGCTGCCTGACATGGCCTCCACCATGTCAGCCCTCCTGGCAATCCTCCTCCCCATGCCCAGCCTCCACTTAAGTCAACATTTCTTTGGCTTCAATTGATAGTGGCTCAGGTCCTCTATCACTGAGTGAACTTGTTTGGTTTCTTCTGGAGTGGCTTCCACATTTGCAGAAAAAATAATCACAATAAATTCAGGTGCAACAAATAAGCAGCATGCATAGCAATCATGACCCAACACGGCCTGGCTACAGGGAGCTGCCTCCCCCAGCACTGCAGGCATGGAAATGGGGGGATACCCCGGCCCCCTGCACCTCCCAAGCCCCTGCAAGAGGCAGCCAAGCACAACCCCACCCGTGCGGAAGAGGGAAGGAACCAGTCTGGGAAGAAACACTGTAGCATCGACATCCTCATCAGCTTTCATCCAAACTGCGTCACGTGTATGGAGGTTAAAGAGCAAGACAGCAAAAACACATTGCAGACCAATGCTGTAAAGAGTTTGTATTAAATCAAGCACTAAACTTAAGCACTCCTTAAAATTAGTAACTCGAGGAATGATTCTGGCTTGAGAGGCCTGCATAAACGCATACATATCTGAGTGAAGAAATGAAAAATGCTCTCAAAGGCACCCCAACAAACTTCCTTAATTTTACATTTGCTAATCTTTTTCTAAATTAAGCAGACATGTAGTTAGCCTATTAACATAGTTGCATGTTCCTATGGCACTTCATGGAAACTTTCTTTTAAAATATCATTTTCATTAATAGAAGTGTCAGAATGTTTCAGGCCCTCCAGGGGAAACTTATGACTTGTTATTATGCAGTTTTAATAATTTAAATGCCAATGTAACAATCCAGGAATGGAAACTGTGTTCCAGGAATGCTAAAGTGACTTAGTAATTATGATCTACTTGCAATTGCTGATTATCCCCACGAATTCTACCCAGACTAGTAGAGCGAATGTTTTTTTACTGATGAGAAGAAACTTGGGAATAGTGTTAACTTAAAAAAAAATCAAATCAACAGTGACCTAGTCTGTTTTCAACAGGTTTGATTCTCTGTATCATTCATATAAATAATTGCAGAGGTTCAGTGTATCGAGCAAGAGACCCTACACCAAGAGCAGGGCCAGGGCAGGAGTCATGTCCTTCAGTACATGTAAATAAGGTATCCTGTTACCAGGCACTGCCATTGCAATGTCAACATAAATACTGTCGCTAGGGGAAGGAGAACAGCCAGCGGGCTACAGAGGCGGGCAGCTGGACAGAAGACAAGGTAGCAGAGCCATGTGTCCTGGGCAGTTTTTACATACGCCAAGAAGTATTTGAATGATATATGGGATACACTGCAAAATAGCATATGTTCATTTGTATGTGTTCTTTTTACTGACTGTCCCACTCAGTCTCATTTCTCTTTTGACAGGAATTGTTTTGAGGAAAAATGTTGTGGTTTGGAGGGAGTAATAAGTACAACATCGGGACAGATATGTATGAGCAGATGCTGGGCTCTTGTGTAGCAGGCTGAGAGGTCAGATGCACAATCATCAGGCAGTACCAATAAGAAAGCCTGTGAAACCAGGTATGATTACAAAAGAAAATCTTAAAAATGAGCCAAAAACAACAGATGGTTATGATAAAGTATAAAATTAATAAACAGGAGACTAACAAAGGATAGGGTAGGCAGTAAGGAGTGGTGACGTGCAATACAGACTTAAGGAAAAAAGAAGGCAAGAGGAAAGCCAAGGCTTTAAATTTTGGCAGGGAGTATTCACTATGTATGATAAAATTTAATGGCACTGAAAGAAAACTGATATCAGTAGTGAACTCAAGAGATTATTTATGAATTAAAGACATTAGGCAAGTCAGCTCTTGTAAATGAGCAGTTCAGAGCATTGGCAGGCCAGCAGCTTGTTAAATAGCTGATATACAATGGTCATCAGGAAAAGAGGAGAGAGAGGTGAAGGTGCTGAAGAAAGGAGAAAAGAAGCACAAATGAGTAGGAATTACTGTGGAAGGAGCTGCACACTAAAAAAGAAAGATGAGTTCAGTAAAATTTACTCCAGATCGTGTTGGAAGAAAACATGCATTTTTGTATACCAGGCTGTGGCACATGAAAGTGCTCACCTGAGACTGGATCCCTAAACTATGCTCAGTGATTTTTGCTATTGTGCTTCTGAGTCACTTTCAACACTTGATTGGTACCAAGTTTCTTCAAGCCTGACCATGAAATAATTTCTTGAGGCATGCACAAAGCTGTTTTGAAGTCAGCAGAGCACTACAAGCATCAGCTCATATGCATCATACCAGGACCAGACTGACACTGGCCACACATTATTTGCAAATTATTTGTAAAACACTGCTCAAGCAAATGATGCATTTTTTTCTTTCTATTTTTAAATCAACATATGACAAATCTAAATTGTTTCTGAAGCTTATGGTTATTGCATTGTGTGGAAAAAATCATGGATTTGATGGACTTGATTCTACCTCTGGAAGTATTTATGATACTTGGGAATTATAAGGTAGAAATTCAAAATAATTTACTGGATTAGACTTTACTGGCAAATGTACTAGCTTAATATTGTTATATTCCTACAATTTCAAGCAGTTTTCCTCACTTGAATGGAGATGCCCAGCAGTATCAAATATGCTGGTGGCTTTGAGGCAGGAATCAAAACACCTCACAAATGAGAAAGCTTCTTGGAGCTGAAACTCTTAGCTCTACAGCGAATGACTGAGTTTTCAGAGTACTAAGTCAATATGTTAACATTGCGTAACCTTGCCTGACAGACACTAATTTAGCTGTAAGTTGTCCAAAGAGACAAAGACAAAGCAGGGTGTTATGAAAATCAGCTTAAGCCAAGGTGGAATAAGAATTTAGGTAAAATGAAAGAAACACTGTAGATAATGTCTCCATCTCCTAAAACAAAACTTCACAAGACAAAGTAGAGCAGATGATCCTTAAGTGATATTAACATTGCATAAATCACGCCATGCTAATAATAAGTTTGTTAAATGTTGAGAATGCCTTCTTACTTGAATATGTAGGTTTACCTATTGAGAAATGCTGACCTAAAATCTGATTCTGAAGTATCAGTCATCACTGATAACATCAACATGTGAAAGAGAAAAAATTAATACACATAGTCCAAGCGTCCAGTCAGAGCAATTCCTATCCCTGTCCAATCCTAAATGCCTGCTTTACACAGACACATACACAACCATCCTCGTTTGTTGAACCACTAAAAATTTTTCATTTTCTATGCATTTGGTGGTTTTTAAGTGCAGGAGCAGATATGGCTGAGATATAGCACAGTGATTTTGCAAGTGTTTCTGTTACAGTTGCACAAGAAATAAACAGAATTCAATAGAACAAAAAATTCTGTTTGCCTTTCCCAGCTTTGGAAATTTCTCCTTTTGATCACTGTTTGCCAGGGAATCTGGAGGCCTTTAAAGTATTCAGGGACCTTCACTGACCCAACTTTGCTTTCTGCATCCCTTCTCTTGAAAACATCTGGCAAGATAAGTTCTTCCCGATAACCAGGGGTCATCAAGGTTTAGTGACCTTCTATGGACACCCTTGCAACACCCTTGCAACACCACTGCTTGCAACTGACAGCCAAATGTGGACTGTGAAGGCAATTAAGATAGCAGAAGGAGAGACTGGGCTTGCAAACAAAATGGGAGCTTGGCGTACAATAAAGGTGCTTACACAGAGCTCATAATCCCCTCAGTGTGGCTCACAAGTTGCACTGATCCCAAACAGCCACAAGTGAGATGTGCTTTCTCCAGCCTGCACCAGGCAGCACTCACACCCACGGAGAGAAGAGCACAGAAACAGCAACGGTGCAACATCACGGTCACCAGCCAGTCAGGGCAAACACTGATCTTTCCTTTGGGTGTGGTGGGAAACGGAGATATTTTAACTTCATATATGAATTCATGAGTTTTTTCTGAATGAGTCCCTCAAACAGTACTGGCAGGTGCAGGATAACAGCTTCAGAGCTACCTCACTGTACCCAGTTTGGTGTAACAGATCTGGAGGGATCTCCACAGTTCAGACATGCAGACCCTCAGGCTCCACAGGAGGCCTCACTACCCCTGACACCACAGGACTGTCAGGACCAAGTCCCTGCTACTGAACTGCTGCATTCACAGCAGGAGATCTGTTTTCAAGGTGGCACATTTTCCCATCTGCTTTGTTTCTTCAATTGAAAAACAACAACTTGAATTTCGGAAAATTTTCAGGGAAGAGCTGGAGGCTGACTGTCACAAACCACAAAGTGAAACTTGAGGAGAAGTAAGACTTGTCTCCTTGGGCACATTCCAAATATTTATAATCTGCCTTTTAAAGCCCACTTCTGTTGTCAGATACAGCCTTGTTCTGCTAGCAGCAGCGAGAAACACAAAATAGCCTAGAGTTCAAAGCAGGAAAAAATCAATGCACAGATTTTATTTTACCACACATACACAATGGTTGGCTGAATTTGCTTCTACCTAATAGCCTGCAGCTCAACCACAGTATTTACAGACTAATTTGCATTTATTTTTGGATTGGGTAAGTAGAGGGAGGAAGAAATTGAGCAAAGTAGCAAGTGACTTGCATCATACAACTCCACCTATGAGATAGGACAGGTGAAATGGTGACAGTTGCTAACAGTGAAAAAAAATCTGAATGCAGAGTTCTTAATTCTGACAAGCATTCAGGAGTGAATAATAATTATCATATTATTTGTTTACAGCACTCCTGTCCCTAACTTTTACTTCTTCAGCTGACAGCCTAAAAAGTAAATCAGTTATTTGAGCAAAAATTAGCTTTAACACAAATTAGGGTTTTTTCTAAAAGCAAGTAGCTGCAGGAAACTGTGGTGGCACTAAGTCCTCATTTGCCACTGCTCCCCAGTCCACCAGTGCAGTTCTGCTGGTGTTACATGCCAAAGTTTCCAGAGATAGCTTTGGGACCACGTGAGACCAAGAATGTCAGCACTGTAAACCATCCCCATTGGTTCCTGGTGATGGCTGGGGAAGGGAAGAAACTAGGTGATGTTTGAATAAGAAGTGCTGACATCTGGCAAGGGAAAGAGGGTTTTTTTCTGGAAGAAGGTGAATTTCTTTAGGATTGTGAGGTTCTTTGAAGAATGTATTTTTATCACTTTTCATTTTATAGGATGTTTCCCATTAGCCTATGAATTACCCCATTGTTGCCATCTAAGCCGTGAGCACAGCAGCACTGCTGCTATCAGGGATACCCTGGTACAGGAACCAGTGAATAAGTGGCCATTCAGTACAACACCAGGTCATCTTCATATTTAGAGAATTCATTGCCTATGTTTCCAGAAGAAACATGACTCAGATACATGTGATCCAGAGCATCTGCATAGAAATTGGAGGCAGATGTTTGCTGAAAGGCCAAGCACAAACTTTAGAAGCAATGAGCTCCATTGAAAAGGTAAGTCTTTGGGTTTCTGGAGGAAACCAGGTTTTTTGACTACTGCTGACAGCAAATAAGGAATTACAGTTGCAGCGTCATGCAAACTAGAAAGAACATTAGAAGAAAACAATTAGCACTTCCTGTGGCTCTTTTTTAAAGGGAACATGCTGGGTGTTCAGAATATTAAGAAACTACAGTGCAGGCGATCTAGAATGAAATGTGGTGTTAAAATACAGAGTGCTGTAACTGAACTATAGCAATGAGGATTTGAAAGAGAAACTGTCCTTTCTCCCACATCTAATTCTCTGGTCATAGACACAATAAGTCAGCCAAAATATCATAATGAAAAAAATCCCTTTCACTGCATAAGCACACTTAATTTTTATCTTAAGTTTTGCTCTGGTATCCATAAAGTCTGCATGTATTCTACCTGCGAGATACTGAAATGCTATAGTAGAAGACTGAAGCACAGACTCCAAAATGCAGATAAATCAAGTAAACCATTTGTGGAGGATTTTTCTTTCTTTTTTCTTTTTTTTTTCCTTTTTTTTTTTTTGAGTATACTGATTTGTGTAGGGTTATATAATCTCATCATCTGCAACTTTTTTTTCTATTTTTTTTTCCTGAAATATAATATTGCAAATGATGCTCCTTGCTCCTCACAGCTGTTGTATAGCCTTCACAATTTCTAGCTGTCTGAGGCTGGTTCACTACCTGTTAGTGAATTTGACTAGATTCATGAGGTTTTCTCTTCCTGCTATTAGTTTTATAAATACAACTGAAACAATACAATATGGAAATGTTGATCCTTTATCTTCAAAATTGAAAAGTGAAATGTAGTTGTAGCTTCAGAGCAGCCTGTTTCAGGCTGTTTCGTTAGCCTTCCTCCTTTATGACCTGGGTAGAGTCACCTGTATGTTTTGTTGTTCTTCTGTAAGTAACACAAACATTTATCAGCATAGAAAATTGTGGGAAACAGAACTATTCATGTAGAGTAGTTCTCAATTTAAGAGTTTCAAATAGAAACCATGTGCTTGTCTGAATTGTTGCCTTAAATTTCATTTTCATGGAATTAAGTTTATGAGGGATTAGCTTTATTTCCAGAAAACATCTCACACTTCTGTATAGTGAAAATCATGTTTTTGCTTTTTCAGGTCTGAGATTGTTCTTCCCAGCAGTAGCCCTCCAGCTTTGCCAATGGGCAAAAATTATGTCCAGTGGAGTCATGGAAGACAGAACTCCTTGCGTATCCAGTGAAGGCAGACACATTTGTTTCCACACCTCTCCTGGGAGCTCCGCATCTTACTATAACAATAGCAGTGAGTTCTTCACAGAAGTACCCCTAAGTTACAAAAAAAGACCAAGCTACTGGAGCATTAAAAGAGAAGAACATTCCTTGTCTCATGTTGTTAGTTCCATGAAAATCTGTGAGATTTGTCTACTGATTTCAAAAACTGACATCCTGCAGCCTCATTAGGATTATCTGGTATTAGTTCATAAATAAAGATGCTTTTCCACACACTGCTGCTGTCTCTTCTTTGGTCAATGGTGAGTGCCAGTTACCTTCTCCTTCATTGCTGACTTCTAAGTCTATGGCAAACAAGTCCTGGTCACACAGAACAAAGGTATTGTTGAGGCAGTAATACAGTAACAGCTGTTTCAACTACTAACTTGTCCATTCTTTTCTATCTTTCTCTTCTGAAACATCATTACTATGCAATAAGCACTCACCATTGACTTCAACATTACTGTAAACAAAAGAAGTTGAATCATGTTATATGAATAAACAAATATCCTTAACTTTTCCAAGAGCACTAACTTCTGACAGAAGCTGTGGAATCTTTAGTCACTGGCTTTGATGTTACAAGAGAAAACTACATGGGCACAGACCATGTGATTCCCTGTAGGTCAAAAACCAGTGGACCTTCACCTCAAATCCCTATTAGTCTGACAGGTTAACAGGCTGCTTGAAGCCTTGCATTTGGTCCTCTCTCCTGATCTGTTCTTTTATTGTCTGAGTAAAGGGAGGTTTGCTTATTGGCATATCCCAGGCCCTTGACTTTTATTCTGCTTTTTACATAATAAGTTCTTTGTCCAGAAAGCAAAGAAATATGATGACTATAGCTTTTGTTCCAATGTCTGGGCTGACTTTTGGGCCATTAACGCTCTTTCCAATTGTAAGACCTTGTTCCCTCAGGCTTTTTTATGTAATGGGTGATAAAGGAGTTGGAAAGCAAATTTATTGCCTCTTTTTCTTAAAGGCTTTCCTTTTCATCCTTGACAGTGCTAACGGGACTTTTAGCACTGATGCTATTGGATTTCTCCTGAGTGTCTTATTCTCAGTGTCATTAACAAGATAAGTTATCCTTTCCTTAATCTCCTCCTCCTGTTCACTTTCAGGGGTCGTGTTTTTGCATGGCTTCAATATTAATGTGGAGAAAGTTCCCACCACACAGAGGGAAACTCTACGAACCACACTGGATTAGGAGTGCACTTATTCATCATGGATCTTCAGGTATCTTTTCTGTGGGTATCATGTATTAGAGAGAGCCAAAATTTCCAGTGAGCCAAAAAGAACTGGAGCCACCTTTATGTCATGTGATGTCAGTCTTCTTTCTTTTACCCAGACTTCTGTCTCTCTATTTTCAGTTTGGAAACCCACCATTGTGCCCAATATTCATGTTTCCTGTGAGGACTATTTCTGATGACTCCACAGTTTCATAATGACACTGAGTAACAGCTGACTTCTGTCTGCACAGGCTGCAGCAATTTCTGTTCCCAGGCTGTTTTTATTCTGCTTAGTTAACAATGATACAGCAAATTTCTTATTCACTAACAAGAGTGAATGAAAGAGACTACTCTTTTAAAAAGACTGGGGCAGAAAAAACACCCCAGTTTTCTACTTTCTAAGGGCATTGGTGTAGCCACCTATCTGTGGCTACACGGATCATAATGACTATACAAGGAGTGAAGATACTGAGGGAAATACCAAATCTTACCCATTTTCCCATGCATTAGTCTAGCAATGAGGAGTGATCATTAGAGATGAAAAGGGAATAGCTATGCTGCCCTGATTAAAAAAATAAACATAGGCCAGCAGCCTTCATAAAGGCCAGAGGATTCACCTCTTTGCATATACAGCAGTGACAGAGTAAGGCAAACCTCTTACCTAGCCCTCTCCTCGGCTACCCCTCCTGAGCAGGGTTGAAGAAGCAGTAAGGCTAGATGATGGCTGCAGGGCAGAGCAGGTAGGACACACCTCACAGTCTGGCCCTTTGCTTCCATCTGGTGTCAGCAGAGTAATCAGATTGTGCTTCATTATCGCATGTATGGCATGTAACTAAAAAAATCCAGAAGCCCCCAAGTCAAATAAAAGTTAGTTTTCCCTCAACTCAACTAAATGAAAATGCTTAATCTCTCAGACAGAGAAGTAAGACTCTCAGCATTTGCTCTCTTTAGAGGATGCATTGTTCTTGTCACATCACGAAAACATTTTAAAATCACATTTTTAATTTACTAGAACAACACCAATATGGCTTCTTAGCAGCCACAATTATGCGGAGGCCAACGAATTTAATGCCTGCACATCTAAAATGCCACATTTCTGAAAGTACTGTGTCTTGTAAAACTTGTATTAGATTTTTTCTCATCACAGAAAGGACAAAAGCAGCATAATTCAAATGGATGGAAATATACAGACTGAGTTTTTCAAAGTGGCCAATACAAGAAAAGCATATCTCTTCAGTGCTGTCAGTATATTCTGGATGCATCCCTCTGTAAAAGGACTTTCATACCACAACAGCAGCCTGCTCTTCGAAATGTGGGGAGAAGACACAGACAATGAGAAAATGGGAAGCTATTTTATGTTTTGAGATTGTTCTAAATCAGGATCAATGGCAATGACAAGATGATGACATTTGTTTTATAATTAGCATGCAAAACAGAAAAAATCAATAGATAAGCTGTCCGGCGAACAGCAGTAAAAGGGCAACACCAAACCCTTCCAAATTTTGTTTCATGCGTTATCATTGAAAAAAAAATGTAATGAACCTGAATATACATTGTCTTCTCTCATTATATTTTCCTCATTTGATTGAGCAACCTCCATCCCCAAGCACATCCTTCTGTCCCATTCCCTGCCCCCTACTCATTCTGCTGGAGCTGAAAATGAACAGAGCTTTGTTTGTTCGCTGGTGCCGGCAGCAGCAGCAGCACTGTCAGCCTTGCAGAAGCAGCCCTCTGCCTCTGTGTAACCAAGTGAGGAGACACCTTGCATTTTTGGGAATCATTCCCCTGAGAGAACAGGATTTGTGGAGGTCTCAAGTAAGAAATTATTTTTTTAAAAGAAGGAAGAAAGATTCAAAACCAAGTATTTTAGAACCACAGCAGATTCAGAGAGACTAAGAAGTTTGCTATTTTCCCTTCACACAAGGAATGGAAACAACTTGCCAGAGTGTAGGTTTCAGTCCTTTGCAGCACTCCAGGCATACATGCAATAGCATGACTTCCATTAATGCAATCTTAAAAACAAGTAGCTCAGCTTTGCTGACCTTGCTCTTTCCAGAGTCTTGTTCTGGTAGCTGGGAGCCTTCCTCATTTCCAGCTTAAAAGCATTCATGTCTCTTCAGTCATATGGTGCTGCTCAATTTCCTCTTGTTTGCAAGTAGGCTAACATCTTCCTAGCAGAGAATATGATCCCATCTCCCTCACACAGAACCACCTTAATCATGCTCTACCTGTCTTCGCTGAGCTACAGAATCCAAAATCTTTTGGTTTCACCTTCTCAGATAGGATGATGAAACAAAAAAAAAAACAACAAAAAAAACCCAAACCAACCAAACAAAAAACCACAAAACTCCCCAAACATAAAAACAACAAGCAAAGAAAATATGGTGAAACTAATAGCTGGCGTTCTTTTGCCTAATCTTTTGAACAAGCTTGAACTGAACTGCCTCGAGTATATATGGCCAGAACTGTGCAAAGTATTCCAGGTGAAATCTCCCTTAAAGCATGTTATCCCTACTGGGGGACAGGTCATCAGATAGATCCTTCAAGATCTCTTATCCTCTTATCTTTATGTTACCCTCATATATTTCATGTTCTTCTTTTTTTCCCCCCAGAAAACAGGAGACCTTTGTGATGATACTTCAGGCAGCTTGCAGTTCCTAGGTAGGGAAACACCTACTGATTAGGAGACAACCTTGCTTCTGCAAACTTAAGAGGTTTGCAATTTGAACTCTTCAGGGTGCTAGGCAAACCAAACCCTAACTGCTACTGAAGCTGTTATTTCACTGACTTGTTTATTCAGAATACTTTCTCCTAGTTGCATGTTTTGATTCCTCCCAGCTGGTTTTTTGCTTCCTTACTGTCTTTCATTCTTGTGTTTTATTTTTTTCTTTGTTATCAACCTCTGAGAAATGCTATCAGCAATTTCTATAAGGCGGAAAGATTTTCAAAAAGAGTCTTAAGATCAATGTTGGCTCAGCACAAGTTTAATTTAGAACATGTGATGGGCCTGACTCACACTGTGCTATTCATGCCATCCATTCCTAATCTGGAAGCCTAGTAGTTTAGTTATGACCTGGAAATGTCTGAAGACAAACTATATATAGCATTTTAAAAATATTTTTAAAGTTAAAAATTGTTATGAACATCTCCAAAGTTCCCCATGTGATGCACAGGTTCACAATGGACACACTTGTCTGAAGCCTACAGTGAACGCTTTCACAACACCTGGATCTCCCTGCACAAAATATTCATGCCCATTTACAACCAAGTGAGCTTGACATGCTTCTCCCAGGTTTCCTCAAGGGATTGGCTTTGAAAGAATACACCAAGGAGCAGAAGTACCGCAATCCAAAAGGGGCTTTGCTGAAATCAGATTTTCTCAGCACTCCAACATCTTTATCTCTGGCCATGCAGGTAAGAAAACATTCCTGGTCAGCTACAGCAATGAAATCTAGTGGCAGAATGAACAGGCATGTGGGGAATGCAGGCAATGTTATTCTCGTCTGTGATCCAGGAATTGGCTTTAAGGCTTAGTAAGAATAATCACTAACTGACATCACTGACTTTTGTTTGCAACTTCTTTAAAAAAAGCCACCAATGAGGACAGCAGGCGTTTACCATGTGCCATCAGACATCAGCATGCAGGGACAAAAATTTCACTGCTTCTCCTACACAGAATCATGCTGAGCAGGAATCCAAAACAAGCCACCTGGCTGAAGATGAGAGGGAGCCACAGGTCATGAGCAGTAGCCAAGCAGTCACAGCTGTCTCTCACCAGTGCTGTGACTTGCCTGTGACACGCATCTCAACCAGACTGATGCAGACCTCGTTCTGACATAGTGGGATGTGAAAGGAGGAATACAGATAGCTGGGTAGCACGTTGCCTGGTACTGCAACTGCATGTCTGGAGGAAGAAAAGGCAAGCACAAACCCTTTGCTAGATAAAGTTTTGCAGCTTTACAAAGCTCACATTTTTCATTTGAAGCCTGGCTGTCTCATATGAGATAAATATCTGTACATGAGCTTAACTCAGGCCTACATTTAAATCCCACAAACATAAGGAAGATTTTTAATTAATCATTTCTCTTGCTGAACCAAGGCCTGTCATTTGCAAGGAAGGAATCTGCTGGGGGCAGGCAGTGGGCACCTGGCTGCCATACTTACAGTGGGCTGCTTGTCTGCAAATAGCCATGGAACGTGCTTTGGAGGCAGCCCATTGTCAGGCACCAAAAAGGAAAAGCAGAGAGGACAGAAGGGAAGTAGGCATTTGAAGATTACAGACTACTGTGGACAAAAAAAGGGCAGCAAATGGTAGGCAGGATGACAAGGAAGAGGGACAGGAGCTGTCCAGGGCCACCAACCTTGGCAGTGCATGGGAGGCCCCAGAACAGAGCTGAAACAAAAAAAAATCCCCAGTTTTAAATAAATATGTATAAACAAAGACCAAAAACAGACAGCAAAAGATGACATTGACGATGCTCGATCCAAGCCCTTCAGCTTGTCAGGCAGCAGATGCCAGACTGTTGGTTATGGTGCTGCACATCAGTGCTCTGCCAGGCAGGGATTCAGTGGAAGAGGAAAAAAAAGGACTGAATTGTGCACAGCTCCTTATTTTTATATCCCGTTTCTCCCTTTCTCAATGCTTGTTTTCTTTCTTTCACAAAGGAATCACTAAACAAAGGGATATACACAGAAGATTTGAGGTTATAGAATCTTACCTGGCCAAAACAGAAAGATGGAAAGTGTAGAGGTATTTGATTCTAAATGTCATGAGACTATAGAGGCACTATTCTTTATGCAGAGCAAATGAAAGACACTCATGCTTGTAGTTGCCTTTGAAACCAACTCCCAGAAGTTGCAATAGTAACCTCTTGCAAAACGGCTGCAAATCCTTTCTTGTAATCATTCCAAGTTGTGTGTCCGTCCCTCACTCCCACACTCTGTCAATAGCAAAGCAAAACACTGCTTAGGGTTCCTAATGATATAAGCATGTTAAGAGTGAAAAAACCCAAAAACAATAAACTCAAATATCCTTTGTTCTTCTGACTGCAGACAGAACCATTTCCCTGTCCTGCCAATTAGGTTATTTCTTTCCATGGCACTCCATACTCGAAGCTCTCAAAAGATAGGGCAAACTCATCCCTGTTTTCATATTTAATGGTTTCAGGTGCTGCTACTATTCTTACCTGTTCTTGAAAGATTGAGGATATTAGTGAGTCATATTTTTCCCTCCATTTATTTCTACAGCTATGCACAAGTTATTTTTTATCAGCAGCTGAACAAGTATTGCTTTAACATTCATCTTGGTGCTGGTCATAGAGAACCTGATGGCATTCTTGTTAAGCTAAATTTGCTCTGGCATGCCTCCTTTGTCTACTTTAGACTTAAGAGAGGAAAAATATCTAGTTTGTTATTCAGAAAGGTATTAGTGATGAAATTATGACTCTGCAGTCACTTTGACTGTAAGCATTTCAGCCCTTCTCATGTGGTGAAAAGCTTTCATGATGCAAGACGGGCATTTGCTGGACACTGGGACTTCTGGGGGGATGTGCTGGTACTTTCAAAACACAATAGGTCAGGCTTCTCCCTTTCAGACAGCTTCCCTCTGGATCTAAACCCCTCTTACCACTCATTTCCCCTTTCAAATCAGTGAAAGCACACAGAATACCCCACATCTGCAGATTACTGCAAAGCTCGACCAAACCCTTGGAGCTCAAGTCACAAATATGTAACTTATGAGTTTTCCTTGATGAAGTCCTGAGGCAATGATTGTGCCTTCACTAGCTATTTTCTCCTCAGTGATGCAACCACCCACAATGCGGTAGGAGCTTGCAGCTGACAAAAAAGGCAAGCCATGATTTGAAAAAGCTAGTCCACAATGACACTAGACTTTTCTGGACAGCGATTCAAAGCTCACCAACAGGTCAAGCCTAGAATAAGAAAATGTCAAGCAGGCTACCTGCTGTGATTTCTCATACATTTATTAAAGAGAGAAATGCTGGCCTTTGCACAGTATTAGCCAAAGAGAACTACACTACTTATATATTAGATCCAGAAGGCATTGCTGACAAAAGCTCTTCCCAAGACTATTACAATGCTGGAGCATGTCCTGACCAGTAGACCGTTGACTGAATCTCAGAAAGCTCATATAAGAGCAAGACTGTGAACGCTGAAAGGTCGTCATGCTTTCATGCTTTGAAATAAAACATTTTGAAGAAAAATAACCGCCCACAAGTATATAAAGAACAGTGGTGCAGTGATCAGGAGTGGTCTCAAGGTCACCCTTTGAAAAGATGAAATCCATGTAGAAAACCATGGATTCAAAAATAAAACAGCATTTGCACATCCAACATGTAACCAGAGGTGGCTCAAACCATAAGCAATGCATCAGGTACACGTGCAGTTACAGCCCCTCTCCTTATTTCATTAACCGTTTTGCCCTGAATATAAGGTCGTAAGTAATCAAGACATACTTTAGCAGCATTTGGTGCATAGTTCCCCTACAAAAGCAGTCTTCTGCTCACAACACACTACACACATGTGCATGTGTGTATTAAAGGAACATGTGAAAAATGTATTTACTGGTGACAAAGTTCTCAGTGGACAACTACCTGTGGTGTCTTAAGGAGCTGAAAGATGTTGTGTGGTTTGGACTTTCATTCTCTTTTAGAGCAAATGCTTAAGATTCCAAAATTTTTACTCCCCAACACAACCACAGGGGAAGCTGACAGTGCTGTCACACTTAATTTGGAGACCCATGTTACCAGTTGTTATGTGCCACTGAAGTGCAAGGAAAAATGACCAGAGATGTTCCCATGACTGTAAAAAACCAAGGGCAACTGGGGTTATTTTGATAGGCTTCAAAAAATTTATAAGCAAGAAAGGGCAGAAATTAAAATTTAATGAAGAGGATGATCCAAACACCCAGAAGATTTATTCAGCATCACCACAGGCCATGCAAATGGGGAAAACCAGTTCCTTTCCAAGTACATCACCTAGTATTTTTACTTCTGCCAGGCAGAGTTGGTTTGAACTTATCTCCTTCACTGGTCTCTTGGGCTCAGCGAGTTGCAAATAAATCTAATGTTCAAAGTTATCTACAAAATGCCACAGAGGGAGAGGAAGGAGGATGGACTGATGAAGTAAGTTACCAAAGCCAGTAAGAGGGTGCGGGCAAAATGTATGGGCTGCCTGGTTGCAGTTAGGGAAGGGAGCTGTACTGCAGCTCCAGTCAGGTGACAAAGCCACACAGATGTCTGTGTAACTAGTAATACACTCCAGTATACACAGGATAACCAAGCAAAGAACTCACAGAACTGAACTGGAAAGACTGTAAGGGGGTTAAGAAAGAGTGCAAGGTTGAGCATGCACCATACGAGACCGCAGGACCTGAAATGTCCTGGATGCTTGCCTTGATGCCAGCCAAGTTTTGTGTCACAGCAACTATGCCTTTAAGCCCTTTAAAAAACTCAGCAAGACGCCAACTAAAAAGCAGAGTTAAGACTTCCCTTACTTTCATGCTGAGGACATCTCAATGCTTCACTTCTTTCATACTGAAAAGGTTCCCATATTTTGATAAGTTCATTTTGTTTGGATTTTTACCACTCAGCTCTGCCAAGGAGACCCCAATGCTGTATATTGCTCACCTGAGCCACAAAGGGCACGCTGCTTCCAGTATAGACTTCTAAAAGGAACATGACAAGGACTCACGGTCAACACTTCTATTAGCTAGTAGCTCTCTCATTTCTCTCCCTAGCAAGTGCCCTCTGTATCTGTATCCTAGAATCTTGGAGGCAGCATGGGAAAAACAGAGTGCTGTAAGAAAACTGTCATGACTGCTAATCATTAATAATAGAAACTTCACACCTCCGAGTTGCAGTTGTTGTTTATTTTACATTAGTAAAGGCTCATAACCACACTGCCCTTCTAGAGTGCACTGAACGCCTTTGCAGAGGATGTGGTTCTCAAGCTGCTTGTCACCCTCACCAGGAAATGTGGTCTTCAGGCTTGACCCATCATATACAGCATTTTATAGTGATCGCAGTAGTCTTTGCTTTTGATGACTCACTAAATTGAACCTGCATAAAACAATCACCACCGCCACTGTAACACTGTTTAAAGCACAGCACTCTTTGTGCCACTTTTTAGAAGGAAGTAATGTGTGAGAGGGAACAGCTTCTGTTTTTTAATTGGAAAATCATCTGGAAACCTTTTCAGTCTAAACTGTGTTTAACTGCCCCAATCTTTCTCACTGCTCCTGGCCACATTCTCCTCCACACAGCAGTGACCTAGCTAACCTCGCTCCCCCATTTCCTCTCCTTCATGACCACGCCACAGTTCATACAACTGCAGATGGTTATCAAGTTCGCTTTTCCGTCCAAGCTATAAATGCTTCATTTCTATAATCTTTCCTCTTACATAACTGACATTTTTTCCCTTCTCACCAGAACCAAAAATGTGAAATGTCCTCTCACCCTGTGATGCTGTTAACAATTAATTTTCTCTTCAAACGGGCTAGAGGGTTTTGAATTGGGAAGATGCTGACAGAAGAAGTGGCAGTGATGGACTTGTGCAAGAATGTGTCTTTCATCTGCAGGACAGCATATTTGAGATCAAAGGCTGCCAAGTTCTTGGAGCACATTTCTATGCTGTGGCAAGGAAAGCCTTTGCCATGAAGAGGGAAGCTGCCTGAGGTAAATCAGAGCTACTTTACCTTAGTTGCCCATGGCTGCAGGAACAGCAGCTACCATACACTAACAGAGAGGTTAAAACAATAATATACTGGTCAGTGATACACAGCAGAATTAAGGAGGGGTGAGTAGGAAGTGAAAAGAAAAATGAGCCAAATAAAATCTAGACATAAAATCTGTATCTTCAGGAAAGTAGATATCAAACACTATCATTAAAATAACAGGGGAGGAACAGTGGGTGCCATGTGGTTGCATCCTTTATACCTACACATGCTGCACACCTGACTTGATAAAGGAAAACAATCAGTACAGGCTGGCAGGCACCAACACATTCTTCAGCCAGAACAGGTGAACACCATGCCAGCACATGAAAGCTCAGGTAGAGCCTGCATCTGACTTTTACTAATTTAGGTCCAATACACCAGTAAGAAGGCCAGAAGACAGACCATCTCCCAACTGCAAGCCTTTCAAATTTATTTGTTGGCAAACATACCAGCACATGTTTTGGTGTGTTGAACCTTCAGTCCCACAGACCCCTGTATCTTAGGGAATGTTTACAAGGAGTTGGAAACAGGTAACTAAAAAAAATCAAACCAAACAAAACATACCACCAACAAGAAAACAAACCCCAAAAAAACCAAACACAAAACAAATATACTCTCAAGCTTTTATGGACATGAATTTTCTCTGCACCTCCACTGAAACTTTTCCGGGCTCTGAAAATTGAGAAAGGTTGGAAGAAGTTGCCTTAGCAATTAAAATGCTCTGTGAAGCAAACACTTGTACATAAACAGTCTTACAGTTTTTTCACTTCCCATGCTAAAAGCTGAACTCTTGCTGAACCACTACATCAGTAAAGCAAACTGGGCATGCTGGGCAACAGTGACCACCCTTTCTGAAACTGTAACACTCCTGCCAAATCAAGAACACTGAATTTTTTGCATCATCTTAGGGAAAATAATCAAACTGCCACTGGAGATTACATGCCCTTGTGGCACTTATTTTTCAATAAACTGCTCTTTACCCTCCAGTATTTTTCCCTTGCCCTTTTCTAGAATGCTATTGAAAAGGCTATGGAAATCCACTGTGGCTTTGCAAATAACAGTGCTGCATTTCAGCCTTCCTTGGAAACAAATGCATATTTACACCTGGAATCATTCTTAGTTAATATTTCATGCAGGCTCTTTTATTCTGCATTATATCAAGAAAAACTGCATATGTAGAAAAACCCTAAAGCAAGGTAGTAAAGTTCAATGGAAAATCTGAAAGAGAGGTGATACAGAGGAGGCAGAAGATGGGAGAACTGCAGAGCTTTGCTGTTTCAAACACTGAAGTTCATGGGTCATTTAGGTCTCTTATTCTTATGGCAGTTCTTTTTTAATTTTCCTGCTAATGGTTATCTGAAAAGGCAGTGGTGGTGTCTAAAACTGTAGCTACAGCAACATCATATCAGCAGAAAATCAAGCAAGCGAAAAGAAGTGTATCTGATGATCCAACTGTACAGTAACACTCCTGTTTCCCTAACCCCAAATCCACAAGTTTTCAAGTACAAAAGGTTGAGGTACCAATAGGTGATTACGTTAGCTTGTTAAAATCTAAGGCACTTACAAATTTTCCTTTTTTTTTTTTTTTAAGAAACACATGTTCTGATGTGCCATTTAAACTGGAATTGAGCTCAGCAGTAATATATAAAAACGTCACAGATTTCTGAAAGTAGCAGCAATGCGAAATCTGTTTGGAATTGCTCAGTTTTATGCACAGAGTCTTCTGCATGAGCTGGCAGATATATTTAAATTTTCTATTTATACAGCAACTTACATCCATATTTTACAAACATGAAGGAATAAACTTTGTAACTGCCTTGTGAAACACATTACAATTTTAGAACTGACAAAACTCACACAAAGAGAGATAAATGTCTTGTCTAGAATCAAGATAGGAACAGTTAGAATCTGCACTTCCAAAGCTGGATTCTTGAGTATATACCCTCTTTGCATATAAAAAGCCACAAGTCAGAAGATTGATCATGTCATACAAGCCTTTGTATACAACCAAGTTCTTCAGACAGCAGCAAAATGAGCAAAGACTAAAAAGAAATCAGTTCAGACCAAAGCAAATATGAAGAGAAATCAGCTTTCTCAGTTTTGGGAAAAGACAATCAAAAGAAATGAACAAGAAAATCCCTCAGAAAAATCAAATTGTCAATTCACCTCAAAACCAAAATCTGTATTTCAGGGATTTCTCTCCATGATGCAGAATACAGTGGTTCAAACCCCTTTCAAAATTTCAGTTTAGAACACACGTTTTAAAATTAGGCTTAAGATATTTTCATCTCTCCTTCCTGATGCTGTCATAGTGTTCTAGATTTTCACTGGCAAAGGGAGGAGAAAGTGATCTCCCTATCTCTGAAACATGCATCAGAAGCATTTGATTACCCCGTGACCCTTTTTCAGTGAGCATCCAGTGATATTATGACTAGTGTATATCCAGAGAGGACCCTCCAGCCTAGAGACTGGGAATTGGGACTGCTCGGCAAAATTGTAAGTGCTTCTTGTCTCCCACTGCATTGGTTAGTCTTCTGGCAGAGAGAATCGCTTCCACCCCACAGACCTCAAAGTTTCATTTTCCAGCAACCTGGTGGGCAAATATTATTCGAACATACAACCTTGAGCTCAATTAAATTATTTCATAAACAAGTGGCTGGTTGGTGCTGCACAGAGTTATTTTTCCCTCCCTCCTTCCAACCATTGCTGGAAATAAGTTATCTCTACAGCTCTATAGCTAGTCAGCTCCTTCAGACATGCTAAGTGGGTATCATCAAGTACAAAACCTGCCAGTTCTTAACAATGAAACATAAGAAAGTCCAGAGAAGTCCTTAGAGCCGAGCTGACAGAGCTGTGGGAGGTGGGAGGCAGGCAACTGGAGTTTTACGAAGAAAGGAGAAAATAGGATGAAAAAAGGGAAGGTACTGGTAAACGAGGCATAACACAGGTCCTAGCTTTAGGTTATGTATTTTACACTAAGGCCACATGGAGCACTGCAGGGAATGGACACCTCATTAGTAGGTTCATTCTCATAATTTCTAGCACCAGGTGAAATCTCCCGAGGTGATAGCCCCACTGCTCTTCATAACCTGTTTAATTTTTACATTACATACCACAAAATGCGAATACATGTTGGTTTAACTGCCAGGAGTAAGTGCCTTTGTCACCTTTAAGAACATTTGTTGAAATTTGGCTTTTATTGGCAAATGTTTTATGAGATCTTTGACTTCTTCCCAAATCTTAGTAATCATTGCTTGCTGTGAAACACCAGCAAATGCCCTGCACAAGTGGTGAATGCAATGCCTGGTATCTAACACCTGCTGCAACTAACGTAGAGTTATAAGCCTAATTAATCACTTGCATAGTCTCAAGAATTGTCTGAGTGGTCTAGAGCTCACTTAACACTGGTGTGAAAACCCCCAGTGCTTGGCAGATTACCATTTAGGAGGTAAGGCTGTAGGGCTCTGGCTGGCATGCAAAAGGACATAAAACTGCTCTGCTTAGAAGAAAGTCTCTGGATCCAGCATTGAGGTATAAATTCTGCAAATTACTACTTCACGTATGTGTGGTATGGTTTTCAATCCTTCAGAAAAGGTCTCTCTTGGATTTGCTCACTTTAAACTGCAAAGTTAGGTGTATTTCAGTGATCATTCTTAGCTATTTCTCTGACTATTTGGCTTGTGAATTCTGCAGGAAAAATGAACTCCTTCAAAATATTACCATGGAAAACAACAACAACAACAAAAATTCTGTTGATAGCATACTCTGTATATGTTTGTTTCTTCAACACAGTTTCATGTAAATTCAATTTTTAAAGGCTGTGTAGTTCACATTCATTTAAAACAGGGAATTTCCATCAGCACACCCTATTAGTAATGTGGTTATGGTAATAACATACAATCATGTTCTACAGAAATTATATTACATGGTACTAAAGTCCTACACAACTTAAATGAGTCCCCGACCTCTCGCAACATCCATAACAGGATTACTTTGCACTCATACAGCACCTTTCATCTCAGAGCACTTCTGACACATGAGTTTTCATTACATCTACATACAGGTAGGTGTCTAGGCACACTTCAAAGGCAGGGAAACTGTGCCACGGAAAGGTTACACAACTTGGCCCAAATCCCTGGTGAACAGCTGGGAATGTGAACTCTCCCATTACTTGTTTTGAACGTCCAGACAATAATACTTACCCCCCAAACAAGCTTCATAAGGCATTAATCAAAATGTTTAACCCCCTACTAAGTTTGCAAATGGAATGGGACGACAATAAGCTCACTAATTCTTTTTGATACATTATTCATGACTTGTTCTCTTTTTCTGGCAACACTTTTCTTTCTGAAGTTAAAAAAAAAAAAGAAAAAAAAGGAAAACCAAAAAACCAACCTAAAAAACCCAAATACAAGAGAAAAACAGGTTGTTTTAAAGCAATTACTGTAAAATGATTTGGAATCCAAAACATTTGGCATTTCCTTTACAGCTTGCCTGTTTGATACCAGTCAGTACACCACGAGCAATGCATGGGTACTTCTCTACAGGATCAGAGCCCCCGAATGACCTCAGGAGAAAGCAGCAGCGGGGCTCTGCTTGCTCGATTTGAGTTTCCACAGACCCACAAGCTGCTGAGCAATCTTATATCTGCATATGTACTAGTTATGCTGGCAGGTTAAACTGCCTCACCAAGAGCTAGTGACAGCAACAGAAACTGATGATCCAAGGGCTAGCTAGAAAGTTAAACCAAGAAAAAGGACTACTGCACAGGCCTTGAGACCAGAGTATTGCTGTCTGCTTGGCCTTTGCCACGTGATGAGCATCAAAGAGAGTAGCCAGCCACATTTTCTAATTATATTTAACCCTGCCTAGGGTTGGTTCTGTGCTTCCAAGAAAGTTAATGAACTAATGCACACCTCAGCTTTCCCCCTTTATAATAATGCTGATGCAAATGCACACATACGTTATAGGTCAGGCCACCACAGCTCTGAAACTGTGTGGGTGGTGACAGATTTTTGAGCTTATAGGGTAACAGTGCTATTATGTGCTGGGTGAATTGTTTGAGGTTGTGTTATGCTTCACCGCATGGGAGATATTTATTTATTTATTTCCAAGCAAGCACATCCAACAGTTTTCAAGGGAGGCAGAATTTTTAATGCAAACTCTGCTCTCCAACAATTGAGCTCTAAATACAATATTAATTATTGTTAATCTCAGGGTAAGATGCTGAGAACTGAACACTCCCAACAGCAGAATAAAAGTGAGCATCTCTCTTCTGGTGGTGTTAAGCTAAGACATATTTGTGTGGAGAAAGAATGTTTAGCCAAAATATTCGGGACTGTTTTCCTGAAGGCCTTACTCTAAGAAGAAAGCTGCGTAGAAGTTCATTTCATAAAAGCCATGTAACACTGTAAATTGGAAATGGGTTGCAGAAGGAAATAATGAAAATAGGTTAGAAATAGTTTGTCTCTCTAATATGCTAGTAATTTACCTGGTCATGCATCAAGACTACCTTTTTTAGTAGAGGGAATATTTATAGATATTTGTCTCAGAGATTTTATGAGGTGAACAAATGGGGTTAGCTCACTGAATTGGAGTAATATAGCCTTGTCCTAAGGCATTACTGGATTAGGGTCCAAAGGTCATCAGGAGGCTCTTCACTGACTATAGCGGTTCTGGAAGTGACTGCAGGTGCTGAGCTCATTAGTCCTTAAGTATTGCACCAGCATTTTTTATTTCCTGTAAACTAAACACACTTGCCATAGCAAACATCTTATATGGGGCAATGGTGACAGTCTTAACCTATGTTCTGCAAATATTCTTTAGCCTTGCTGTCAATTTCTCTTAAAGTAGCAAGACATCAAAAAGCAGTCCCATACCAAGGTTCTAGTGATTTCCTACTGATGTTTGCTATTGACTACAACTACCAACAACCAAAAAAGCCACTTAAGGTAATTAAGAAAAAAAAAAAAAGAAAGAAAACATTCTCTTTGTTTCTCACTTTTCAATATCAGGTATCTAACAATACAAGGTTTTGTTAAAAAGGCTTTGTTTTGAACACCTTGCTTCCAAATACTCTCCCCACTTGAGGAAGCAATGTATGAATACCACGCATCAAAAGGGTTTATGGCTTATAGCATTTCTTACCTCTTCCCTGGTCAGGCAAACCCCATTCTTTCCCTAATTTTTTTAGTCATCTCTTACTTCTGACCTATAGGTCTCCTGTCTCTTTCACAGTAC
Source organism: Campylorhamphus procurvoides (assembly GCA_013396655.1). Taxonomy (NCBI): domain Eukaryota; kingdom Metazoa; phylum Chordata; class Aves; order Passeriformes; family Dendrocolaptidae; genus Campylorhamphus; species Campylorhamphus procurvoides. The sequence continues at coordinate 1,238,668 of WBMV01003373.1, read as the reverse complement.
TGTCCAGAGCAGGTAATATTACATCATGCAAATTTTACTTCCCTTATCATTCTTAGAAATCCTTGTTATCTGCAGCACACATTCACAAGAGGAGGTACGGCAGCCTTTTCAGAGCTATCCGTTGGTGCACCCATTCTTTTATGTTGCTTCCATTCAGACTTGACATTAAAATTATTACAATTTTGTAAAGAAGAAAGGTGACTGGCTTAGCAAGTCTATGTATTTTCAGTCTCACAAGTCCAACAGCAATGTCCTACAAGTGTAAAACACTAACTTCATGAATGATATACCAGAAAATAAAATCACTATCATTTTGACTGTTAGAGGAAGCCCTCAGACCTGGAGTAACTTTGTCCCTGTTTTGGTTTCCTGATTTCCATGACGGTAAGGCTGGTACAAAAACTATCTTTCTAGTTTCTGCTCCTGAAAGGAGATGGATGTCTAGCAGGCTAGATTTCTCTCTCTGTTCAATTAATCACCTTCCCAGGCTGTCATCTGAGAGAAGGGATAACCTCAGCTCTCCTGGAGGGACAATCCTATGACTTGCCTACGAAATAAAACACATTTTCTAAGACATTTTTGTCCCTAATGCTGTCAAAGTTCCTTAAATAAGTCTTTACATGTATCATCCACACATTACTATGCCTCCCGTGGCATCAGTACCCAACCAGACAGAAGGCCTCTCACTTACAAAATTGCTTGCAAATTTTTGAAATCCTGGTCCAGAGCACACTGAGGCAAAGGGATGTTTTGGTACAGGCTGACAGGGATCTTGAATCAAGCTGACCTCGTATGAAGCAAACTGTAGCCATGTAACTGTCATACTCAGTTTGCTGACTGAACGGCTTTCAATTTAACTTCTGCTGTATGTTATTAAAGTGGCATAGTTATTAGCATTTAAATCACCTTTTCCCTTGTCATTTCTATCTTTAGATTTCCCTTCCAACCCCCTCCAGTATGATTTAAAGGAGACTGATTTCGTAGGAAAGCATGTAGCTGTCAGACAAGGATGGAATTGTATCTTTTAGTATCATGGTTTATTTAAGGGACTAGGAATCAAAGTCTTATTGGCACATCCATGATAAACATATGATTAACGCTAGCTTTTTTTTTCCTGCTGTAATATTTTTCCTTTCACTTTCCTCTTTACAAATGCCTGAAAGTACCCACTAATTTTCTGATATCTTTGCTCAAGGAGCACGGAAGCAAGTGCCTATTCTTCTTAGAAAACAAGAGCTTCTTAGCAAAAACTGAGTGACTTAGGACAAGGATAAAGCTATTTGAGATGCAATACCTAGTGTGGCTGCCCAGCTTAACACTTGTGAGTAAGTAGTAGTGTATACCATTCTGCTAAAAATGTAATGACAGACCCTATACAGAGCAGCGTAACACAAGACCGGGGCCTGGACTGTCATAAATACCAAAACATGAGACCAGAGATTTCCCACACCACAGCCCAGTGGCAAACGAGCACCCTGAGGGAAAAGCTCGGGCAGAGGAGGAGTGGGTACGTCAAGCACTAAACATCTAAGTGCAAATGCTGCAAGCAGGGATTGGGAGGACGAAGTGGTAAGGCAGCACGTCAGGGAGCTAGGCTGACAGCGGGTTCGGGTACACCGGGGTATCTTGTCGGTGCCTATGACAGGGGACAGCCATAGGTCACTAACATCGCTACAGATCTGCAGCAGGGCTGAGGCGCACAGCACAGCGGCGGAGGCAGAGGCGCAGCCCGGGATTCACCTGCTCGGAGCCCCGCCGGGAAGTCTCCCTCTCGCCGGAGGGGCGCGGAGCGGCTCCCCGCGGGATGCCGCCCTCCTCCCGCCC
>WBMV01003373.1:1046823-1235718 GCA_013396655.1 Campylorhamphus procurvoides | reverse complement strand
CTCCTCCTCCTCCTCCTCCTCCTCCTCCTCCCTCCGCCGTCACGGCTGGGACGGCGCAGGCCGCGGTGCGGTGCGGTGCGAACGCCGCTGGAGGTGCCCGTGCGGGGCCGATGTGGTGCGGGGCCGATGCGGTGCGGGGCCGATGCGGTGCGGGGCCGATGCGGTGCGGAGCTGGTGCGGTGCGGAGCGGCGGCGCTCGGCCGCGGGGCGCCGCTCCCCGTCTGCGCGGGCTGTCGGAGCACGTGGGTTTGACACACGGTCGGCAGCCGGGGGAAAGAGCGGCACCGAGCGGCTCCTCCTGCCGCCCGGGCGGCACCTGCCCCGCACCCTGCAACGCTGGGACCCTCCCACCTGCGCTCCCTTCGCACTCGCGGGCATCGGGTCTCGTGTCCTGGCCGTGGGCTTCGGGCCTCGGGCAGGGGCACTCGTGGAGCTGCGGGAAAGGTTGGGGGTCCTGAACGTGGCGTTAACCAAGACGACTGACCCACAGCTCTTCTTCTGGTCAAACACCTGAAATAAATAAATGGTGGGTGTCTTCATCTTTCAAGGTCTCTGCACGAGCTCTGGGCAAGGGAATGTGCTTGCGGCCCAAGGGAGCTTGCAGGAGGGTCCTCGCTGGCTGGGGCACTGGCTGCCTTCAGAACTAGGGCCTTTGGCAAACCTTGTTCTGCCCTTACACCCATGCATATGGTGTGGGAAAGATGAGAAAGCAAACCCCTTCTGAAGCGCCTTGCAGAAGTTTCTCAGCCTTTACAAACTTTTAGGGGGGTTTCAAGGTTTAGTTGTGATTGAGTTTCTCTGGGGCATTTAGGTTTGTGTTGTTACCTTCACCTTGCCCTCTTCAAGGAGGGTTGGCAAATATTTTGGGAAGGTGGGAACCCTGTGAGGAATCAGATATCTATATCTGATCCTCACAGGAGCAGTGGCCAGCAGAGGAGTGCTGCAAACCTTCCCTCTCCCAGAGACTCCTACACTAGAATGTTCTTGTGACCAAGCACCATTCCTCGTATTTGGACAGTCAACAGGAGGTGAGCTCTGAAAATCCCTGGGAGGCAGATGACAGGCTGTGGGGTGGGGCTGGAGTGGAATGACTGCTGAGATGACTTGACTTTACAAAGTCAGCCCCAATTGGTGCTGGACCTTTTTTCCCTCCTACAGCTGGAGTTTGTCTCGCCTAGCAGCCCTTGTGCGGGTACAGCCATCGTTGTGAGCACAGAGGAGCAAACCCAAATGCTTACAGGAAAGCAAGCCTGCCTTCATCCCATAGATCACTTAAAATGCCACAGGCATGATGTCCTGGAGCAGAGCAGGGCAAAGCAGGAGAGGACAATAAACCGAGAAGAGGGAATCAGGAGTTGTTTGTGATTGCCTAAGCATATCTTTGGATTAACAGCATCACATCTTCGTCATCCTAAGGGAGAACTAATCGTCTCCAGATGGACCAATAGTTGGTCCATGAGACAGCTTCAAACCATGTCCACTACGGGGAACAAGCGAACTCCAGCCAACCAGACGAAAGTTGGACTGAAGTAGAAACTCTTGTAGTTGCAGGGGCCTTACGCCAGCTGCCTTGTTGTACTTGTTTGCTTGTGCTGAGCTGAATTACCTGCCAAATTAAGCATAGCCTGTGTGTATGTCCAGGTGTAAGCTGCAGATCTGCATAGTAGGTCCTTTCCTTTGAAGCAAGTGTTGTGACTTTTGAAATCAAGGCTGGATGTATTTTGAAGAATTAATTTTGTATTAGATTCTGTCTTCCTGAGAATATGTTTGTAGATAACTGTATTGTCAGTAACTAATTTCTTCCTGTAAGAACCAGATTTTATTGCGAGTGAGGTCATTCCTCCTTGCCATGTGTCTGAGCACAACTAGTAGATGAAATTATGGAAGAATATTTTTTGCAACTCCATATTTTTTAATATTTTCTTGGCAAAGTGTTCCTATTTTGTTAGAGTTTAGAGGGATTCTTTTTTTAAGGGAAAGAAATCTGTAGTGCTCTTCTTGAGTTAAAGTAAAAGGGAATCCCCAAAGCTACTTGTAAATATATGATTTTAATTTGCCATTTGAAAATTCTGGATGAGCTGATGTTTGAGGACTACCTCCTCTCATTCATGGCAAAAACAAGCCACTCCAAAATTAAAGCTTCCTGAATCAAAATGTTTGAATACTGTGTGTCTCACAGTGCTAACTATAAAGCATACGTAGTGATTATTTGTCCAAAAATTATGTTTGTTCCTGGAAATATTGAGACACCCAAATAGTTTAATGGAGTATAAGAGAAACATATCCATCTAGGGGTCTTTTATGTGTTTATAAGGTAACTCATACTTCTTAACTCCACCAGATATTGAATCATGTCCCTTACATCTGTAATTAATTTCCATCTGATTGGTCACTTGAGAACTCTGGTTAACTTTTTATCTTCCTGCTGCCCAAAGAAATAGTACAGTTTTATTTTAAGTGTAGTTTTACGTTTTACTTCCTAACATGTATTGGAATGTCCTGGACAAATGCTAACCTACTTGATTCTTTCTTGAGTTCCATATATTAAAGTCATTAAGCTTATTTAATAAACTGTTAGACAATGTTTTAGATTTGTCTGACTGCATCCCATTCAAGTCTTCTCTTTGTGGGATGGCTGTAGTTTTTGTGTGCTTCTCTTTCAGCCCAGGTCATATATGCTCCTTGAATTCATTACAGAAACAAAATTGTGTTTGGAACCAAAGAACAGGGATGTATTCACACATCTTGAAGTCAGTAGTTTGTTCAGCTGATGAGCTGAAGAAATAGGTCATTTTAGCTGTATTGGGCAAAAAAACAGTGATTACTAATCATTTCCTTTCTAGCATATTTTCTGTTACACTACATTTCTTAATCATATACCAAACACTGTCTGTTTGTTTAATTGAATAAAAAAGACACAGAGAGGACAGCCGGAAATAATTAGCCATAATCTCTCTGCTTTTTATAGAAGAATTATCTGGTCCAGGAGTATCTCAAATGGAGCCATTTCACTGGAGAAATCCATACGAGTAGAGTACAGCGCTGCTACACTGTATAAGTGATGAAATGTATCAGAAAACTCCCATGTGCCTGGAAAAGAATCGTGTTTGTAATTGCTACCTAAGCAACAGGGTCAAAGTCTGAAGGTGTCCCCAGCAGGAGATCAAATCAGGGCAGTGCGTATTACTTTTACTTACACAGTCAGAAATCCAACATGCAGATCAGCACACGAGCTTTAACTTTTTAGAGTCCCAGTCCTTTCCTGAGCATAAAGAAAACTCCTCACCACAACTACATGATGGGAATGTTGAGAGGACCCTGCGGTGGTATTGCCTTGGATCAGAAAGGTGCCTCTTTTTAACTTGTTGAAGTTACTGCTCATTACTTGCTAGAGAAGATGGGTCTTGGGTTTGTTTTCTTAAGTCACCGTGCTTGGGCTTTCCATCCCTACTTGGCCATGTAGCTGTCACCCCTGCTTTTTGGAGGTACTAGGTTTCTTCCAAACCTTTTCTTTTACATAGGAATTTTTTTTTCTTATAGTCTAGTGATTGAGAATCGCACATAGTAAAAAAAATTCAAACTAGCAGATAACAAAATTTGTGAGCCAGTTGTGCCATAAGAGGACAGAGGAACTGGATTTCCCAGCCTAAATAATGGTCAATGATTCTGGTCTCTGAATAGCCTTGGGCTGGGAGAGAGCAAATGTTGACTGTCTTTTCCTATTTATAAAGTGGAAGGACATCTCCACAGTCATGTTCTGCTTCTATCTTGAGTTATTCCTCCCCTAGCAACAGCTGCCTTTTGCAGACTTAAGTTGGAACTGAGTCTGATGCATATTTCCAGCATTTACACAACAGTAATTAAAACAATAAGATTATCACTTAAAAATGTTGTCAAGCTATGACTGAATGTTACTGAAAGAATGCTCAGAATGTGGGTCTTGTGCACAAAGTGGAAAAATACTCTTTCCTATTTGGTGTTGAGGAATAAAAATAAAAATGCCTTCTGCCCACTAATTTTTTAGGGGACTGGCCAGACACAAAGTTCAGTTTTAAGGAATCTTCACAACGCAACAACTGAAGATCCCCTTCTTCCCATGGGACCTGAGTTCTGCAAAAAGACAGTTTCTATGAAAAATGGATGCTCAGCCTCTTCTTTTCCTGCAAAGAAGAGGGCAAAGAAGAGCTGGATGCACAACGCTTTCTCTTACCGTGTGTAAACTAAGCCTGAAACACCACAATCACTGTGAGTTGTGCAGAAAGTGTTCATCTCAGAGAGTTAGAAGAACTCTCTTTGTCTCCCTTATGAATCAGCCTTAGGATCAAGGGGCAGTATGTTCTTGGGCTGTGTGCCTGGCCATGACTCCTAGGCTCTTGCAGTTCATGACTGGAAAGACTACAGAAATGCTGCAGGAAAACTCTGAATATTTATATAACATTTTATTCTGTGACAGGGTAGGGCTGAACTGAAAGATCAGAAAACAGCCAAAGGAGTTGGGTTGTCAGTCAGACAAGTGTCCGATTAATATAGTTCTGATTTAGCTGCAGCTCTGTGTGAAGAATAAAACTGGTCTTTACAAACTATGTCCCCTCCCTAAGGCCAGTCTGCTCTGGATGCAGCTGGCTTGTCAAGTTAGATGATAAGGATGGTGCCCCTGCAGTAAACCCATGTCCTCCTTTTTTGGCTGGCACCAGTGCACTGGCAGCTTCAGGAAAAATTGTTTCCCGACTGATGAAGCAGAAGCATCCTATTAATGCTTAATAGTCCAAGATGATAATAATGTTGGATTTCAGTGGCACAAAGAAACCTGGGTTGCCCAGAAGTGCCTGACTTATTTTTCAGGTGAAAATCAAAATGCTGTCTCTGGTCTCCCACAGCAGAGAACTTGCCCAGAACATGCCTTCTGCCACAGGGCACCCAGGAGCATTCATTCTGTATCCTCCATCTTCACAATGGTGTCTGCTCCATGGCTCACTCAGGCTCATGGCCTGGGCTCATGCCAGCTGTATTCATGACTTGTGGTGCTGGCCTTAATAGTGTTATTTGTTCTTTGGGCTTATGTCCCAAGTCCAAACTGTATCTTCTTCTGAGGTAACCTGGGGCATGTGACTCTGCAGCAGCTCTGAAATGAGAGTCGGTTAGAGCAGCTGGTCTTGAGATGCTGGTGGGGATACACAGGGATGTTCAGCTGAAGCCCTACTGAGGTGACACTGTGCCATTTCCTAGCAAATTAATCCGAACAGTTCCTTCCTCAGTGTTAGAGTGATGTTCATGTAACTACTGCATTGCAAAAGGCTAACTGGACCAGGCACTGCCCGAATTAAAGATTTCTGTCTCTCAAGTGCTTGTAGTGTGGCTTCTGGGATCCTGAGGGACCAGGATGCTTATGAAGCTTGCATGCTACAGAGGGAATTGCATTGTTCTAGCACCAGGCCTGAGGGTCCAGCATTGTTTCATGATCAGAGGGAGAGAAAGTGTCTTATCATCAAAGCAAACATATACAAATGTTGGATTTTCCCAGCATGGGAGAAATTAAGTTTTTAAATGCAGGAGGGGTTTTTTGTGTTTTGTGTAGGCTTTTGCCTTTCCTAATTTCTAAATTACAGTTTATTTGATGATTATAACTTAGGCATTCAAACATTTTGAAAAAAATGCAAGTAATAATTTAAAATATTTTCCATAACTTATTCCTAGTTAATAAATCAAAATATAGTTATGTGGATTTGCCTGGAATTCAGAACCCATTTTTAAATTCACATTTGACATCTTTGCTTCAGGCATTAGGATATTAGAACTTTATGCAGTCTGTTTGATTCTCACTAAAACATCTACATGTAATGTCACTTGCTGTGCTGTAGACACAATTTAATAGCACACAAAGCCACCAATGATGTACTGTTGCAAAGTTCAATCTTTACAGCTTTGTGTATCACTAAAACAGTAATCAGTGCTGGACTTTAGCTGTCTTTGGAGATTATTGGTGTAGTTGAATGCCATCTAACTAAAACTTACAGGAGGTGGTGGTGAATTTGCATTCTACACTCTTGTATTCTATGTTCTTTTGTGATGAGCTCAGTGGTTTAATTGTTGAGAATGTTTAAATGTTTCAGAAATATGCATTTAAAAGCTTGCAATACTTCACCCTCTCCAGTTTTACGTAGAAGGGGCTCAGTCCATCCTAAATATGTCTTGCCAAATATGTCACAGCAAACTACAAAAGTAGCCTCTGTACAGAACCTATAGTAAACTAATGAGTAATCAATGTATTTGTGAAAATACTGTAATATGCAGCATTATTTATTAGTGCTTATATAGTTGAAAATGCTATAGTATATGCGTGTCTAGATCCAGTATTTCTCAAGTATAAATTTCAGCAGAAGACCTCTCAGTGATGAATTTTATGTTTACCAAATGCAAAAGGACAAGGGGTAAGAGTTTTAAACTAAAAAGGGGTCAGTTTAGATTAGATATAAAGAAGAAATTTTTTTACAATGAGGATGATGAAACACTGGAGCAGGTTGCTCAGACAGGTAGTAGATGCCCCACTCTCCCTCTGGAAACACTCCAGGTTAGGCTGGATGGGATTCTGAACAACCTAACCTAGTCGGAAATGTCCTATCTTGGGACTGGACTAAGTGGTCTTTAAAGGTCTCTTGTAACCCAAACTATTCTGTGATTCTATGAATCTCTGATTTAAAGACAAGTTTGGGATTTAAATAACGTTCTAGTACTTTCTGTCACTCGCTCTCAAGTCTGCTGTTGAGGGCACCTGTAAATCTACTAAAGTAGTGTAGAAATCTTTTATTTCATGAAGGAGGATGAATAACATAACTATTGGCATTTTTCCTTCTCCCAACAATTTTTGTCTTTTTTTTTTCTAGTTTAAAATCAGTATTATTAAGAGGCAGAAGAAACTAGATACAGTACTGGTTGTCATTTCCATACGGGCATGAAATATCTTATGCAAGGTTCTCTCAAAATCCCCCTGCCTTCCCTTCTGGATATTTCATTAACAGGGTTCCCATTCTTCCTGGGGCGTGCAGAACTAAATGTTTTGAGTTACATTTTCAAACTTTTCCATTGTTTGCTTATTTCTTTGTGTGCAGTGCAATGAGTTTGCTAATCCCTTCAGACTCCAGATTTATACTTGTTGTCCAAACCGGTTGTGGCATAGTGTTTTCTGCCTATGAGAATTCAGATTAACATGTTATTATCTTAAATTGCAAAAAAGATCTGTCATATACAACAGATTAAACCAGAACTGATTTACTCAGTTACAAGTGAAAGTAAAAAACGTGTGCTGAATGGATTTCTTACTAAAACTGTCTAATGAGTGTGTGGCCTTAGTCAATCATGAACCACAAGGAATTTGGTGTAGACAAGCTCCAGATGCACCAATATATTCAGCAGTTGATCACAACATTTTCCTTTCCTTTCTAGAAAAATAGTCTTCTGGAAATAAATAAATACTTTGAGAAGAATGGCATTAAACCTGGGGCAGTCTTGAACAAAGATTGATTTGATGAGTAAAATCCCATAACGATAATCAGTCTCCCTCGCATCTAAAACACGTTGGAGTCACTGTTTAAAGTACCACAGTAAGACATTAACTCTTTGAATCAGAGCTCCTCCGATTAGAATTAACAAGTTTGGGCTGCCAAGGCCTAGTCTGGAAGAGTGTGGTTCAAGTTTCCTTAGCCCTCTATGTATGAGAAAGAACGAGAGGGAGACCTGTTGTCCCATATTGGTCATTCTTTGCCCTTTCTAACATCTCAGCATCTTTTAGCAGACTGGACGGGGCTATAACCTGTGAAACACAGATTTTTCTCCATCCTCCATCCAATAGCCGTGCTATGGATTGGTGGAAAAAGAAGGTGAGAGGAGCTAATAGAGAAATCACATACAACAGAGTGGGCATTTGTCGTTATGGAAAGGAGCAGGGAGGGCTCCTCTCTTGGAGTTTGGAAGCTGGCCATATGCATCCCTCCCTGTGATGCCAAAGCTCTGCACAGAGAGCAGTTGATGTGCTCTGGGTACAGGAGAATGAGGATCTGCTGGAAGTGGTGGTGGCAGAGCACAAGGGAATTGAAACAAGCCTTACACTTGGAGCATGTTGGGCAGGTGGCAATAACAACAATAACCACATTGTCTGCTTTTGTGGGTGGAGTTCAGTGGTGAAACCAACCTGTGCTGTGTTTTGTTACTTCTGCTGTGAATTTATGGCATGACACCATGGTAAATAATTGTTTTTTCCCAAAGGGTCTTTCCTTTACTGAATATAATGGCATTGCCTCTCAGAGTCTGGGAACAGAACCTGAGTAGGTGATGAGGGTAAAGGCCTGAAACCTGGCAGGGCAGGGGAGCTGCAGCATGTCATGGGTATGTAGGGGAAGACAGTAATTTGTGGGCATCTGTCCAAGAATATGTGAAAGCATCTGCAGAGGGTCAGGATTGCTTTGGTGGTGGGTAATGCCTTGGTACCTTGCTATTTAAGATCAGCCCTGCTGAGAAGAACAGATACAAATTTGCTGAAGTCTGCCGTTTAAAATATTAGAGTTTTGGTGGTGGTAGGAAGGTTTTTTCCTTGTTTGTTAAAGGACAGGAAGAGAATCCATGTAAAAGGCTACCTGTTTTGAAATACAGATGCTGTGAGGATGGTATCTGCCCTCAATGTCCTGATGAAAGAGCTGTCTGGCACTGAAGCTGTTGCTGTAACAAACAGCGAGTAGTGAATGTAGATAACAAGGATGGCTGTTGATCCATACAGGTAGCAAGATGTCCCAGGCACCACAGTTTAGTGTCTGAATCCTATGGAGGCCTCTCTTCACAGATGGATTAGACACTGCAATCCTCGAAACCAAATATCTGCCAAAGGCAACAGTTTTATTTCCCATTCACCTGACATCCAGTGAGTCTGATCTTTATCAGCATGGTCTCACCAGAAAAAAGAATCCCTTTCTAGCTATTCGCTGTGGACAGTGGCAGACTTGGCTAGGACTCTTGCCAGTGTACTCTGACGGATGTCAGTCTCATCTGCTGTTAATTTTTCAGGCTGTTCCAAGTTTGTGTTTTCCCAGTAAAGTCTGTTTTTCATTCTAGCAAGAAGCTATTTGTCATTTTTGAACACCCAGACAATAAAATTGGGTTTATCAGGTGCTCTTATGATTCCCAAATGCCTAACTGCTAACCCTTGGAAAATCTGGAAGATTTTCTGAGACTTTTTCTCCTCTGGCAAAAAGTAATGTGATGTGGTTCAGTAGGATAAAGAATGTCAGGCAAGGACAAATAGATGTAGTGGCAAACAGCAGAGTATCAGACTGTCTCATGTGTTTAGGAAACAATTCATCATGCTAAATATGACTTGTAACAACTGTGCCTTAAGCCTGAAAATTTTATTTGCCGTAAAATGGGAAAATAAATGGGGTTTTATTCCCCCATTTTTAACAGATATTTTATGTCTGATTACTAGCTTTTGCAAAATCCATGGAAAAATTCAAGTTAGGTTTCTACAAAGGTATGGTGGATCCCTATGAGCCTTTTAATGCAGATAAAAGGCATGTAAACCTGCCCTCCCCCCCTCCCCCTTCCCCTGAACATTGTTTAGCTGATGTGAAGCCCTGGAAATACAAAGTTAGAATCAGTGCTATTTGCCTAAAGATTAATCTCCCTGTTAAATTTAAGCATTCTTTGATTCACAGCATGTCAACTGCCTAAACAGTATCTTTTAATTCAGGGCTTTGGTAGTGGAAGGTATTACAAGTACCATGAGGAAATTTTCCACCCCAGGTTTGTGCCATTTGATCTTTCAGCTCTGAGCTGAGCTCCTGGGGGTTCAGATTTCCTTTGGATAAAGTGATGAGGTTCCAATTTGTGCACTGAGCTGAAATTGCTTGCATAGTGGCCAGTCTTTAATGCTGTAGAGTGTTGTACTTACATATTTTGACAAATTTAGTTGAATATTAATTATTTATATAGCTTCAGAATGTAAACTGATTCATTTTTGCAAAAATAATTGCTTTTGTAGTGTGTGAGCAAACACATCATGTGCTGCCTGCAAGTCTGGGACAAATTAAGACCTGTCACCAAAAGGCAGCAATTGCTGCTTGTTCCCACTGGGGGGTATCTTAGTTTTTATACTTACAAATTTTAGAATAGAAAAAAATAACTCTTTTTATCTTATTTTATCATGTAATGCATGCAACATTTCAATTATTCTTCTAATAGTCACCGTGCTACAGTCATCTCTGTGTGTGAGAATTCACACAAGTGGAGGAGAGGAATGCAGTGCTGTGGGATATCTCTGTCACTGTGTTCATGTTCTGCTGCTGGTAGGTTCTGTGGCATCAGTGGGAGTCAGGATGAGCAGAGTGATTATTCCTTCTGGTGCTTTTTTGCATGGTATTGCTGTGCTTTGAGTTTTTCTCCTGGGAACAAAAATAAGGACTAAACTGGGTTAGGGATGTTCAGCACTATGGAAGGGCCATTCCTTGCTGTGCTTGATAACTCTAATATGACAGAAAAATACCTCTAGTAGCTTTGCACTGAGCTGGTAGGTTGGTGAGAAGTAGTTATATGCAACATGAAATCTGGGGCTGACTACTTGCTAACCGTGGTCAGGTTCCCAAAACCTGCTTTCAGATTTTGGATGATGATATTGTTCTGTGGAGGCTAGTTTAGCTATTGTGAGGAAAATCCATAATTATGAAGTGTTGGTATTTGTGTGTGTATATGCCATTTTCAGACAGACTTGCTGCTTGATTGCAGAATTTGACTATAACTTTTATTATTTCATTTAGTTTTTTTAATTATTGCCCCTGAACCCTCTACATACAGAACACATTATCACTGGGGTAACTGGAGATACAGGTGTGCCAGTGCCTGTAGGAGACAGAGTTCATACATATCTCCTAGTTTTTTGCTTCTTACAGTCCGCCTTACCACACTAACTTGTTTGCTCTTCAGAAATGGATCTTTATTTTGTTATTCTATCAAGCAGTACTTTTATAAAAAAATAAAGTGTTTAATATTTCCTTTCAATAGCAAATCAATTAAGCTGATAACCAATTCTTTATTAACTGACTGGAAATTCTGTGTTTTGTTTTGAGTTCAGAAATATTTACTAACATATACCAAACCACTCCATCTGATTCCCACTTCTTCCATCTGTGGATACAGAACTCGTTAGGTCATTCAGGGCTGCCAGATTTCATGAAAGAATCTTTATTAATGCTCTGTATGACTCCTGACTAAACTTTTTTGTATCTTTTTCAATAGTGTTACAATCTGCATAAATGTTGCAGAAAGAACTTTAGATTCAAATATTCTCCTGAGCAAAATTAAAACTCGCACAAGTTATCCGTTTATACCAAAACCTGATTTTGATTAATTGCTAAGACATGCAAAGAGAAGAAAGAAGAAAAGGTTGGAAAAAGAAAAGATTAGTTTTAGAAGCTGAGAAAAGTTACTACCAAAAACTACCTTTTTGCTGAGATGGTGTGGGGAGGGGAAGAAAAGCAGTTTCTGACTTTTTTTTTCCCCTTGGTTTCTGCCACTTTTCCAATGTTTTCTCTTTTAGCTGTGAGGGGTCTTAGCTGTGTTATTTCTTGGAATGCAGCCAGGATGTGGGTTTGGTTGCTCACAAAGACCTGTGTTTGCCAACCATGCAGGATCCTGATCTAGTAGCACTTTTTGGCCCTCAAAACTATGGAAGGCTAGAAGGATAAGGTATAACTTGTGCACGTTGCATGGTTGGTCTCGGTTCTCTCCAGGCTGGCAGAGTTTCTGGGAGCAGGTAAGCAGCAAGCGGTGATGAAGAAAAAGTGAGGAGGTGAGGGGGGAGGTAGAGAGAGATTTTTGGTTACAGTGACCAGTGCTCTCTCTCTTCACTCACCCCTAATTTTCCAAAGGTTTTTTTCCCAAGTTTTTTTAGTGTCTAGAGGAGGTTTGTATGGGATTTTTTGGCACGTAGCCCTATTCACATGTTTTGAAGAGATAACAATAGCAGGGTCTTCTGACAAAACTCCAGCAGGAAGCTCTTGTGAGAACTTCTGACAGAAAACTGACAGAGAATTTTTGGTAGGAAGTTTTGACAGGGAGAAACAATGGTGAAGTATTATTTATGACATTTCTATATTATCTGTGTGTCACAAATAGATCTGACACATCTAGTCCTATCAAAATTCATTGAAAAAATCTTGATATTTCTGTCTAACCTCATGCACATCTGGACATCTCTGGAATGCAGACATAAACACACAAACCCCAGAATATTTTATTTTTATTTGTACATATGTATTGAATTCAATTCCTTTGGGTACTTCTGGTATTTAAGCAATAGCATAGATAAACTGTGATTTCTGTTTAATTTTTAAATTACAAAATATAAATTAAGATGTTTGCAAGTTTGCTCCTAAGGGATGCTTTTGCTTTGTCAACATTAAGGTTGCGTTCTGCTGTGATCAGCAGTTACCTTGACTGTGTCAATGCTTTTACAGCATAACCAGATACAATGTATCTTAAAATGAACTCCTCTTGTCATTATCAAATTTGTCTCATGTCTAGAATAAACTTCATTTGTTGAAGGATAAATACAGTTTTAGTTCAGTTTGCTAATGTAGCATATGGGAAATTCTGTGATAGCTGTTCTTGGTAGTAATCTTCCAATTTTGGTTGCAGTCCTGACTATGACTGGAGGCTTGACCTCTTGTGGCTGTCTGGACCAGAGATGGTAATCTTCCCAGGATATGGGTGAAAACAAGAGGTTTGGTCTCTCTAATCCATGAAATTGTTTGTTCATGCAGGAAACACCATGGGCTGTTAAAACTGCCATTGAGGACATTTGACCTGGAATTGTCCTTGAAATGCTGAAGCTGTTCCAAACTTTTATTCTGTCTATTTTTTTTCTGGCAAAATGTCAGAAAGCACTGCATTTTTAGGCCACTGTTTGAGTAAAACTGGCAATACCTTTTGTTTAAAGGTAGTGGAGTCAGGGGGATAAAATACAGAGGTGCTCCCCCAAGGTGGAGTTCTCTCTAGTTTCTGAAAATGAAGGCTCTTCTTTGTAGTCACAAAAGTGTCCCCAAAACTTATGAGCCAGTGGAAACTTGTTCCAAGCGAGGTCTGTAAATGTTTTGTACTGTACAGAAAGGGCCCACTTGTTCTGTTACCCACCATTTCCCAGGGCAAGCCTGTCTTCCTTCCAGAGCAAACAGATAGGGGTTTTGGGGAAGAATGTACAATACCCATCTAGGGTTTAATGCAGATATGAGGAGTACAACCTCAGATCCACAGCAAAGGGACTGAAGCAGCTGCTTCAGGATAGGTGGGTGAATACAACTTTGTGCTGAATACAGTCACTGGTTTTATTTCAGCCCAAGGCCATCCTGAGCGCAGGGAACTTCAGCCAGTCGATCATTGTGTTCATCCACTGGCTGCACTTTCTGCAGCAGCATTTTAGGTTTCTTATTTGACTTGGGAGGATATTAGGCTGCCTGCTTCCAGTTCCAAATCTGATTCTAGTTTGGCAGATCCCCTGTTGCAAGGTGGCATCTGCCAAGAGTAACTTTTTTATTTCACATCTCAGAATAAGTGAAAATACTGATTTTTCCAGGTGCACTGTGAAATGTAAATATGCTAGTGATGTGACAGTGATGGACAGCCTGCATTGGCCCTCAGTCTGGGGAGGCAAACCTCCAGGAGGGATCCCAGCACAAGCCTCTCCCCTTGATACCATTTTATCAAAGATAAATAAGTTGAGATTTGCTAGCTAATGAACATGCTTTGTGACAATTAATTGAATAGAGATTTAAATGTGAGGCTCATTTTTAATCTTTTGCAAATCACTATTAATCCATCCTGTTTACACTTCCACGCTCTAAACAGGAACAATTCTTATTAATCAATACACCTATTTTACCATGGAAAGAAGCAAGGATTTGCTGCCTGTGTGCTTTGTGCATAGGGATACCACTGCTGGGATCCCATGAGTCTGCATCAGAGGGAGTCTGGGAGCTAAAGGAGCCTCGCAGTTAAGCAGATTAGCAGTGATTTCTTCAGTCTGGCAGCAGGTGCATGTAACTGATTCTGTGCTTTGCAAGATGATACTTCATCAAATAAATGCACTGTCAAAATTAATTAGTTACATTTTTATTTTGCAATGTGCCTGCATGATGACATCCTGCTGGTACTGAAAAGTGCTCCACAAAATAATTTGTGCTCTAGCTGGTGGATTTAATGAAAACATGAAAGGGAAGATGAAGGCTATATGTTTGATTTTACTTTATTGGTTGGTGCTGACAATATAAATGCTATTTGAACCTTTTGGAAATTTTGACCAAGCTGGCAACTTTCAGGAGTCTGTTAGCTGTCTTCACATGATAATGTTTCCTGCTCTTTAGTGAGGACATGAAGGCACAGAAACCTCTGAACTGAGATCATTACAAGAATAACCATCATTTCATGTATTGCTTGTGATGCTCTGTTCTTCAGAGTGCTTATCTTTAATTCTGCGAAATTATATAAAAAATGTTAGGCTGAAGTAATGTCAGTGAATGAAGTTAAGGTGCTCATCCATCTGTTAGATACCATTTCTATCAAAAAAATCCACACTGAGCATTTATTTCATAGCTGTCAAACTGCTTGGCAAGGGGTTCAGTGGAAACATCTGCATATTCACAACAATTTGGACCATCTCTCTAGAGGTGGGGATCCCATCAGCTCAAGGAATTAGATAGATAGATAGATAGAGAGAGAGAGAGAGAGAGAAGAAAATGCTCACCAATGAAATATGGTGATTTTTGACTTTTGCCCCAAATACTGTATAGAGCATTCATTGAAACACTTAACAATGCAAATATGTGGCAGTCATTACAAAAACAATTATAGCACTATAAGGATTGCACTGAATGTTTCTTATCTTTCAGCAAAATAAAATATGTAGAAAGGCCTTTTTTTTAGATAGAGGATGTAGTACAAATTGACTGGAACAGGATAATTGCTTCATTTTCTTTAGAAGTCTGAAAAGTAGCTTATATTAATAATCATCAGCAGCTGAATTGTTGAAGAATTGTGTTGTTCTTTTATCTGCAGCTAAAATCAGATGTGCCTTTTTACAGTTGCAAAATCCATAGTTTTTGCATGCTGCCAAAAAAAGCTCCGACACTGCAAGCCCAAGAGGCTATTCGTGGACAAAATAACATCACATTGATGCAGGTAATGTCAAATGATAGTAGCTTTTATGGTGTTTAGTAGTCTTGTATGTTTAAGTTTCTTTTCCTTTATCCTGGTGTCAGGAAACACCTAGGCTAACAATTGCCTTACTAACAGAATAAGCGGACTCACTGAAAGTTGGGTCCTGAGTTCTCTCAGGATTATTTAAATATTCTAGGCAGGAAACTTCAATATCATTGAGGTGAGGTTCTTTTGAAACAGCACTGTTCTGGGAGACTTCTCTGCCAAAGTATCTCATGGATCACTGGCACTCACATTCAAAAGAAATTTGGATGAAAATCCAGTCAATATGGTAGATCAATTTCCATTCTCTAAACTGAGAGACATGTCTTCATATGAAAATTGTTCTACCCTTCCTCTCAGACAGTGGAAGGAGATAGGCAGTTCAGATAGGGGCTGAAACACCTTTTTTGAGTTTCATGCTTCACTCTGATCATTATCTGGAGATAAGGGAGTCTCGCAGTGTTAATCATCACGGGTGCAGTCACACCTTTCTGTTTGTAGTAGGGCATTACACTTACATTCAAAATCTGGATTTTCTTTTTACTTCTATTCTTAATCAGCAAGTTCTTACTGTACAATGAAAAAAAAAATTAGTTGGGCGGTGGGGGGGAGGTGGGGGGATGAGTATGGTGCTGAATGCCTAGAAGTTCCATGAGGGAAATAAACTGGGCTCTGTGGTGAATCTCAGCAGCTTTTGTTTCTTCTGGGAAGCACGGTGAGTCAAGTGGACAGCTTTCCACTGTTTTGTTTTTTAATGGGGTGGCCACATCCTCCCCCTTTACCCCCCACCGCCTTCATCCCTTGCAAAACTACTGTGACAGGGTAACCCACAATTACCAGAAGCAAAGACCCATCATTACATTTCCATCAGACTGTGCAAATACTCATTTTAAAACAGGAAGTCCTGGCGTTGTTGCCTAACTACATTCCTTAGGAAGGAAATAAACAGGCAGGGGTTAAAATCCAGGTGACTGATGATACCATCTTGACAAGCTTGGTTTCTATGCCAGTAAATTTCAAAACGTGGGATGACTGTATCGTCCTGCATTTCCTGAGACAGTGAGGTAACTGTCATGAAAATCAACAATCAGTAAGAGGTAATGGGGCTCTACCAAAACAAGCTGCAAATTTTATTTTGTAGTTTCATTATTCAAAACAAAGAAAAAAGCATTTATATGTCAATTTCATTGGTTATGATTGCTGTCAACATGTGCCATTGATGTCCGGCACTAAAATACTGAGTCAATGGCTTCCAGTTAAAGTGAATGCTTTCTCAGTGGAGTGTTTATTTCTTCACTAACTTTTTTTTCTTTAAAAATCTTCCTTTACAGGTCTGTAACTCATCAACATACGGCTATAATTAGCATTTATTTAGTTGGAATTGATGGGTGGTTTCAATCAAGCTTCAAGAATCTTTGACCTTGTGACTAGAGACAGAATTGGGATTCATATGTGGCTATGACAAGATGCATACATTTGTAGAAATCTTATAGTGGATTAAGCATGCAAGCACAAAACATGCATATTTCACTTTCTGTCCCACAGTGTCTAGAAACAGGAATTCCCAAAGACACTGACTTTCAAGTATTGGAGTAATTAATATGGAAAAATCCAAAACATATGTTTTAAATTTATTATTTTCTAACAGAGCAATTGATTTCTTTTTTCTTGTTGTACATCCCATAGGGGTTATTCTAAATTAAAAATACTTAGGAATGCTATCTGTCCTATCAAGTCTGTGTGATCCTCAGCTACTGTAGTGGCTGTGGATGCATGCCCCATGCCATATTGCTCCCTACCTTGCAACAGTAATGAAAGGAGAATTATATAAGGATACTAATCAGGGGATTGGGTGGGTCAGAATAGTCTTTCCTGACCTTGGTACCTGATAAGGGGTTTTTTAAAATTACCGTCATGGGTCTAAACTTACTACTGGCCTAAGCATATATATTTTCTGAACACCAGTGAATTTTTCTTTTTCTTTTTTTTTTTCAGTGATGAATTTTCTCCAAGACTAAAAAAGAGCAAGGAAAGCAATCCAGACCAGAATAATAGAAAGGCTGGATCAGCTGGCCAAGTTCTGTGATTAGTAGGTACAATATTATTTTCCTTGGGGGTGTGGGTGTGGAAGATGGGTAAACTACTTTGTTTTTCCGTTGTGATAAATTTTCGGGAAGACTTGGACTACTGGACCTTCTTTTTTCACAGTCACTTTTGGGATTTATGGTAAATTTAGCAATTGGGAAGTAGAGTCATCCTTCCTGACTTATGATGGTGAAGTGCAAATATCAGCTCTTTATTCTCCTGAAGGTCATACCACTTGAGAATTGCTATGGATGTTGGCTTCTCAGACCAAAAAGAACAAACAAAGTATTTTCCACTGAGAGGCCACTGGGTTCACAAGATAGTTAAACCCAATAGAATAAAAACTGCTGCAGTCATGTCATGTCTCTTTGCACAACTGTATGCCTCACATGTCTCTTAGTACTTTGAATGCGGATAGATTTTATCAGCTTTGAGTAGCATGACGATAGTTAATTTTCTCCTGCTGTTATAGTCATTGTAATGATTTAGTCCTTATGGTCTGGTTAATTTTCTCAGTTCAAACAAAGTTTCTAACTTGAAGAAAAATGGAGGAAGCCTGAAACAATGATTTGGTATCCACGCAGTGTATGAGAAGCACAGTCAACACCGGTATACCAGTATGAAACAGCCATCAAGAAGTCTTCATATATGACTACTTCAGTAGCTTCTGATGTTTGGAATATGAAATAAAGACAGCATATCTGATAAGATCATTTAGATAAATGTGGAGTTCTTAATGGTTACTAGCATACAGTCTACTTAAGCTGAAAACCTGTGACCTTTTTGACAGCCAAACCTCTTCTAGAAGGATCAAATGTACAGCTCTCTTTAATAGAGGCAGCAAAGTCCAGTGGTAACTTGATCACTGTGTAAATGTCTGGCATTTCCTTCTATTCAAGGAAAATTGCATGGTACACATTTACTCTCGAGACAATCCATCAAGAGGCCTGCATAAGCCAAGAGTGTATGTTCATGTCAAATATTTCACCCACAATTTTTATTTTTTTCATTCTGAAGCTTGTCTAAGAGTAGCACAAAGTGAATATGTGTGGGTGTGTAGAGGAGAGGAAGGTTTTCCTAGATGAGAGCCACACATCTGGTGTTCTCCCTCCATAGTCATCAACTGGCCAAGTAAATATCCTGTGTGGGATCCTTCAGAGAAAAACTCAAAGATCTCTTCCTTTTCTCTTTATCATGGTTTCCCTATAATTGTTGCTTTGTGTGGTTTTGATACAATAGAAAAAGGAGACAGTGCTTTGTTTTCAGAGTGCCTTTCAGGTGCCACTCTGAGCTCTCCTGATATAACTATTTTTATGTCACACAGGGTGATTAGTTGTTGATGAAATTCTAGCTAGTAGTAACTGAGAAGATAGGAGTTTTACAAGAAAGGTTGCTGTTAACTTTGAAGGAAACTACAACAGTCTGAAACTTCAGTATGTTTTGCATGGCCTCCTCAGCAATGCCTCTCACATTCTGGCTGCCTGAGAATATCTATAGAGTATCAGCTGGTCACGGCGCCCTCCTCTTCTGCTGACATAAACCTGGAGTCCCATTGCTGAAGTCACTGCATGTTTCAATCTGTGATGTTTAGATTAGTTTTCTAAACCTTGCCTTCCATGTATATTTGTTTTGAACAGGAATACAATAGAAATAAAACCTTACTCTCTTGGTGTTTTCCAGTCTGTTGGGTGAATGACTTGAGGTTCAGCTACTGACCTGGGGGTGTCAAGGTTGTTTTCCTTCTTGTGATTAAGTGGCAAGGTGGGTTCATATTGCCAGAAACGTAGCTGCAAGATAGGGTATGGACTGAGACAGATGAAGAGTTTTGTTTTGCAGACAGGCCACACTTATTTTTGGTGGCTTTGGCTTGGTCATGTTTCAGAAACCTCATTCATAAGGGTTTTTCCTGCCTTCAAAACCTCACTTGTCTTAACAATAACAATAACAAATTACAAATGTCTCCATCTGTAAGAGAGCTAACTCAATCAAACTGAAAGGCTCGTGTTACCCAAGACATAGGGAACAGTGTGCTTGAATGCTCTGCAAACATTGTCCAGAAACATTGCTCTTAGGCCCTGTGGAGATTTCTAGACAGCAGAGTACCTGTGGGTACAGAATTTCATGAAATAGCTATCTTTATGAGTAATGTTAGAAGTAGGATTGATTCTAGGCTGGCTTTTAGGCTGCTGTTCTCAGTTTCCTTGCAGGTGGCCAGGTAGCTTAAATATAAACCTGATATCTCACCTGGCATGGCAGAAAGGCTGAACAGTAGACAGTACCACCATTTGTTTCCATAACTAATTCTATAGTTCTATAGTTTCTTTCTTGCTTATTGTTATCTGGCTAGTTCCTATCAGAACCTGAATTATGTGGTATAAGATGACTTTAGCCCTGAACAGTATAATCTCTCTGCTTTACATTAGCTTGCACTGAAACCTTATTTGTGTATGGGACAGGGAGAGAATTCCAGGCCCCCACCACTGCTGATTTGAGGCATGTGACTAATATACCTTAATGAACAGAACCCTTCTAATGGATTAAAAACAAAGGACTTCATTCTTAAAAGCTGTCAGTCTGGTATTCCTTTACAATGAAAAAGAGTTATTTGATTTTGGCTATGTTTGTTGTAGAAATGATAAATACAACAAAGTATTTGGTAGGGAAGGGAGACAAGATATATTTCATAATAGAATAATTATTTTAAAAATATAACAAAAGGTACTTCAATCTGGAGCTCTGTTTTCATTGCATTTTACTGTCTAATGAATCAGAAATAAAATGGATTATTTTATTGAAAATATAAAGTAAATCCAGATGTTTATATTCAGTAATGTCACTGGAATCTACAAGGAGCATGTTATCCTGTTAGATTTATTCCTCTGAACACAACCAAACAGCTCATGCTGAGTAAGACTGGGGCTTCCGTTCAAACAGCAGTGGTAAGACTGTGGGACTGGAATCTCCTGTATGAAGGGAAAATTTTAACACTAATACACATAAAGTCTGTGAAAACATAATACACTGGGCTCTTTGTGCTTTAGAAACATGCAATGTTTTGGGCTTTTTTTTTTCTTACTTTGAGATTTTTTGTGTGTTGTATTTGCAACTGCACTAAAGGATTTATATTAACTCCTTCTAAAAGGGCACCTAAACATTCGCTAGGGAAAGTTGCTCACTGCCTGGGAAAAGTTTTTGCTTGTGATTTCAACTGAATGGGATTTATGTTTGGCTTTTAACTCCGTAAGAGTCCTCAAAGCTGGAGATATCTGTCAAAAGGAAAATGATTCCTTTCTCGAAGAGTAGACTGAGATGTTTGAATCTGGAGCTTCACTGCATAAATCTCCCTCCATTATCTTTTACAGGCCGGATTTTCATCACTCAGGGCATGTTTGCAGAGACCGAACTCTTTTTGTGGCATAGCCTGGCCATAAGCCTGATACTGAGGAGTGGCCCTCTGGTTAGTCTTAATGGCATGCCAGTTCTGAGAAGGTCCTGTTTCTTCTAGAGTCCCCATCTGGTGACAGTGCTGGCAGGGAAAATTAAGGCAGGCTAACATGAGTTTAAATCTTACTGAAAATACAGTGCTTTATATATAAACAAATTGAGCCCCATAAATTAAAGGAGGAATTTATCAGTAAAAGAAGACTCACAGTCCTGAACCTCTCAGATGACCAGGTGAAAACATCCAGCACAATTCATTATTTGGAACTTTTGCTTCCTTGAGCTCCTCTGATAATTTGTGTGTGTGTGTGTGAAAGCGTATGGCAGTTAAACTGTTTGAAACATTACAGTAAGTGAAGTCATTGAGGTAGGAATAGAGGTGTGGGGACTGCTCAGACAGTCTTTTTCCATTCCTGTCAACAATTTTAGTTTGGTTCCTTGATTGTGTGCACCAATGCCATCTTTATTTAGATCACCACATCCTATTTTTCATTCTGAGGCAAAATCAACTCTCCCAAGACTGCTGTGATCACGAAGTGGGTAAGTACTATTGTGTCTGACACAGTAATGAAAACAGCACTTATTTGTCCTGTATTATTAACCAAATCATGTATTTTGTTCATATACATTGACACGTAATGTCCACAGTAAAACACTTTTCACAGGGAAAAATGCTAGCAAGTCACAAAAAAAACCCACAAAAAACCCGAACCCAACCCAACCCAAACAATAAAACAAAAAACCGAACCCAAACAATTCCTCCTTGAGGAAAGAAGCTCTTCAATAGCCAGACAAATTATGGGAAATAGTGCTGAGTGTCTTGACCGACTTCGCAAGCTCTTCTCCTCATGCTCTGTGAGTGCTGAGTGAGGAGCTGGCACGGTGGGGCAAGGGGAGACAGCTGTGTCTCCCAGTAGCCACGAGAAGATAGAAGGGTCTTGGGCATGCAGTGAGATGTTGAGGTGTGTCTGGGAAATTCAGGACTCATGGAAAGCTGTTGCAAAGCTGCCAGAGGTTCTCTCATTCCCATTCCATTTATAATGCTAGACCCTACTTACAGCCAAGTGTGCCACATCTGCTGGCAGGATCCTTGTGAACATTTCTTTTGTGTACTTTGAACAGTGTCCCATGGAATTAATTCTCATAGATACTTCTATGAGCTGTGTGAAGGGCATTGCCCTAACTTTAAAAGTGATAGTCAAAACACAGAGAAATCAAAGTCAAAGGTCTTTGGTAACTTGAAGTAAGGTCTTTGGTACTTGGAATATCTGATCTGAGATGCCTATAAAATCTGAATGTTAAAGAGGCCATATACACTCCATGATATGTTCAAAGCATGGTCCCCTCTCTACAACTTCATTTGTAGATCTGTATGATGAGAATTTTTAAGCCAGATTGAAGAGTGTCCTGTGAGTGTCTGGAATTAACACTTCAGAAATTTCTATCTTACATGAATGTCACACATCCCATGGGGCCTGTGTCAGAGAGAGGTACATTAATTCCTTTTTCAGCACCAGCATTCAGTTGCCCGAAGCAAGATCACTCAACCTCAGCGTGATTTTCCTTGCAACTTTGTCTCCTGACTGCTTATCATTCTTATTTCCAGGGAACAAGTAGAATCACTGAATATGTCTGTGAAAGGTTCACTGTATGTAGTACAGATAAAATCTCTGGGGAGATATGAGGTTTACAGTTAAGTAGTCAGCTCTGAATGCATAGATTACGACTAGTACAAAGGTATTTTGCCTGGATTTCACAATGAGTGTGCATTCCTTTTACCCCTGTGACTGTAGTCCCATTGCAGCAGACCTCAAATATTGCTGGGAAGCACTGAGTATGATTTTAAAAAAGGAATAGTTTTCTTTTTTCTTGTTAAATCAGAAAGACTCCTCCTGCTTCTTAGAAATTATAGAATTGATTTTGAGTCAATCTAAACTGCAAAAGTGTGCAGGTTGAGGAATAACTCAATATTGAAGATATAGCTTAATTATTTTGGCAACTGAGGAAGTAGTGGTAAAAGAGAGAGATGCTGTCAATATTACTAGCTACATAGTATGGCTATTCACCCTACAGCACAAGATGAAACTTGTCTCTTTTTAGACTCTAGGAAATGGTGGAGTCAAGTCAAGAATATCAAAGGATATTTCTCATACTGTACCAGCAGCAGTATGAAAACCAAAATGAAGTCAAAGCTGACAGAAGTACACAGAAAACTTACAGGGTTCAAAACAGAGTCTGAACAAGAGCTCCAGGTTTATAGTAGAGATAAGGTGGATTAAGAAGTGTGTCTTAAAGATGTTCTTGTAGTTTAATTACTTAAGTTCCTTTGTAGCGTGACAAACATCAGTGTTTTGATATTCAGAGACATATGGTCCTTTGTTTTCAGGTATATTTGTACAAGAAGTTTCATTCTAAGTTCACTCTAAGTCTACAAGGTGATTTGACACTGATCAGTAACACTAGGTCTTCTTCTACTGCTGGTTCTTACCCAAATCAAACATTTCTTACTTGACAGAAGAACACTTCTTACTTACAAGAAACAGAAGATGACTCTCTCCTTCATCAGTAAACAGAAGTCTTGTTTCTTTCACTGAATATTCTCTTCACTACCCCTGTTTTTCTTGCAGTATTTACGTGGTTGGTAATTATGTTGCCCCTGTGTCCCTTAGATCCCAAGATTCTTTCTGCTGTGGTCAGGTCTTTCCTGCCTTTTTTTTAAAAATAGGAGTGTGACTTCATCATATTGTGTAATCAAGTTTAAATTAGTGCAGAAAGAGAGTGTACAAAATAATATTTTTTATTTCTGCAATGAGCTTCATAAACTGAGGGTACAAAGAAACTGAGGTCATTGATCTAAAACCCAATTTATTTGCAAAACAATCTAATTTTTTCTTTAAATTTTCTATCTTTACCTAAAAAATAATAGTTTAGTAGGTAGATTTACTACATATAGCAAATTTTTTTCAAATTAATATTTTTTATCTTGTACTATGGTTCAAAGTCTGTTGTGAAAAGATCTATGTTTGCATATTTCATCTGGGTAGAAATTTTTGGTCTGGGGTTTTGTTCATTTGTTTTGTTTTTCACTTGTGTTTTTTTGTTTGGTTTTGTTTTTTTGTTTGTTGCTTGTTTCCCATAAAAGGAGGGCCTTTCTTTTAAAGTTGTAGTGAACAATAAATTGCATTCATTTAACTCTCATGCAAGTATTGGCAAGCACCTTCTTAAGTTGTCTAACAAGGCCCGCTATAAAGTCCCTAAACAGGTAGGCATTACAATCTGCTCTTAGGAAAGGGTAAACTGATTAAAAAAATTAGTTTGTGTTACTTTTTTGTGATTGCACTGTAAGTCAGGCTGCTTCTTGAATGTAGCCTGAAATGTACTTTCAAAAATTATAATTGCTTTCTTTTTCAGGAATCCATTATAGTTCTAAATGTACAAATAAATTTTCCTTATTTTAGGATAATATTATAGTTTTTGATTTATGTCCCTTATATAAAGCTTCCATATGGTCATTTTGTACAAGTCAAGGTTTTTTCACATTTGTGCTGGTAAGATGATCTGACATATTACAAAAATCTTATTTCTGATTGTAACAGGTGATCCTTGAAGTGGTGTAGAAGTAACTCTCTCTTCAGTGTTTCAGAAGAAATTGTTCACTAATTCTCCTTTAGAGTAATAAAACTATTAATTGCATATGAGTTCTATTTATTTCCATTCTCACTCTCTTCACTTGTGGGGGAGATGTCTCTCCCCAGTCTTCTGGGCACTTTTACAGCAACAGAAGTGAAAAGCAGGTAGTACCATAGCTTCATCTAAAATCAGCTGCATATCCATTACTTTTCTTTAACTTCTCCAAATTAAGTTAAAATTCTAGGTAGTTCTCTTCCATTGACTTTCTTTTCCAGTGGAGTGGTTAGCAAAAGAATTTGTTTTCATCCTGATGTGGGGCAGAAAGATCCACTCCCAGGAATGGGTCAGCCAAAGATATGTAAGTTATGTAAGTTACAGCAAGTTACCTTTGTTGCACTATAATTAATATAGTCTTTGGCTGAACCAGGGTTGGGGCATTGAACTCAACATCAATGAGCATGACTTTTGGTGTCATGAATTTCATTTTACTTAGTATTTCAGGTGGTTGCTGTCTTCAAAAAATTAAGCCAAACCTGTATAATACACACAAAGATTAGACATGTGATGAACCAGGGGAATGCTGAACTTAAGGAAACAATGGAAACATGCAGGTAAAGGACTTTCAGTCCCTGTTTTTCACTCTCCCAAAAGTGAGCATTCTGTCAGGAAATCATCTTTTGTTTACCTTACTTAAAGCAGGCTTTGCAGTTATTGATCATCCTGTGTTGTGCACACAGGCTGTGTCAAGATCTGAGTTGCTCCCTAAAGGATGGGGAGATGGAAGTCAGGGGTGATCCCTGGACTAGCAGGATAGGGGCCTGACTAGTCCTGACCCATCCTTCAGTACCCACAACAGCCAAGCAGGACAGATCTGTAGATGGTTACAAAGTTCTAATAGGAGTTTGGATCATGAGACAGCATCAAGCCATAGACAGATTGAAGGTTAAACCAGGAAGTCAATCCATAGGTCAGGGATAGGATTAGGTCCAGTGATGAGCCAGCAGGTTTGTAGCAATAAGACTAGGCTGAGATAAAGCCAGAACCAGCCTGTAGGTCAGTTATGGGTCTTCTATGGCCAGACATAGAACAGCAGTCCTCTATCATAGCCCAGGGAACGGATGGAAGCCAAGGGCTGGGCTTGAATAGACTTCCTGGGCTCAAAGGTGTGGGAGCAGCCTCAGGTGAGGCTGATCATGGCTATTTAGGGTGGATTAGTGCACTCAGGGCTCTGGCAGACAGGATCTAGCCTGTAACATGCTCCGGAATGTTTATAGGCTGTGGATTCTTGTTGTTCCTATGTTGTCCTGGTTGTCCCTTCCTCCATAATGGAACCACCAGTATCTGAAAACAGCACAGGTAAAACATGATTCCTCTTTTAATATACTGAATTCTTAATAAAGCCTCTTCTCCCCAGAGCCAAGTAATTGCTAAATTTCAGAGATCTTTGTGGTGCCTTTTCATTAAAGTCTTCTTTCATCATGCTGCTAACATTCTCCTTAAACATCACAAGTAGGAAAAAACATGAGGCGTTTCATTATGAGTTGAAGATAACTTATGATATGAAAGCAAATTTCTACAATCTGCAGAGAACCAGCTGAGCAAAGACCAAACTTTCTGTTTAGTTTGGATATTTCTTGTTTCTTAAGAACCTCTTAAAATTCCTGAGGGGGGTGTGTGTGCAGAGCAAAACATACAATTGCTGTCACCTTACAGTGTGCTGGTGAAAGGAAGGAGAGAAAGAGCCTGGACTTCTGTATCTGAAAATATCCTGCAAAGACTTAAGGGGAGAGTGTTTTATCCTATTAAGCTAAGTGTCACCCTGAGCTGCTGCTTCAACATATCACAGAGGGGATGGGAGAAACTCCCCCTTCCCTTGATAAAAGCTGTAATTTGAGTTGCAAGAAGCTGAAGTGGAAAAACCTGTCCTTGTTGGTGGATAAATGCTCTCTATGAGTCAGGTCAAGACCTTCCATAAACAGGTTCACATTTCTGTATATCTGAGTTAAGCAGTTTTACGGATTATTTTTTCCTTAAAATTGCAGCTTTATAAGGAACCATGTGACATTTTCTTCTCCTTTTTCTGGCTGATGTTCTTATCCTTGTGTGGCACTAGATGGACAATGAGTTTAAAATAATGTTAGTATTTGATTGCATATATATTTCAATTTATGTCCTACATTCAGGATGCTGCACAGTAATGAACCTGACAGAAACCTGTGAGTAAGCACTCATTAGAGAACTGATATTAAAAAAGCAGTGTGGAGTTGGAAAAAGATGGTGGCAAGAAGCACTGAAATGCTCTTGGGGAAGAGGAACTGATCTTACCAACTTGTCAGGAGTTGAGTATCCAATTTGATGAAGTATTTCAGTGCATATTTTATATGGTAGTTTATGTCCTTGAAATTAAAGGAGAACCTACAGGAATGTCTGGATTCTTTAATGGAATGAAAGTCAAATGGTCTCTTTTCGGTGCTGCTAAGTGATAAAATACAATGATTCATTTTTTCATCTGTGAAGATTTGCTGGTTTTTTACTTTTAGTGAGTTGACTAAAGATGGATTGGTACCTGATTGGCAACAAGTTGTATAGCATACAGTGTTAATTTTTTCCAATTTCTCCTTTTTTTTCTCCCATATATTGTGAAATTCTCAAAGCATAATTGTCAAAAGCAGGGATTCATTCTGAGGACATAAATTGCCAATCAAGAAACTCTCCTTAAAATTTTATAAGATTGCCTTTTATCCTCTGAACAGGAAATTTTACAGAAATTTACCCTGATCCTTGCTTAATCACAGTTTCCAAGGCCCCTGTGATATTTGTTGTGCTTGTAGGACAGCATATAACTATCTTCTCTCACCTTGGGTGCCTTAAAAATAATGCCAGCTGTCTCATTACAGAGTTCTGCAACGAGATGGAAAGTTGCTGTAATTAAGCTGTTACCCCACACTATCACCAATGACTAACTGTCTGAAACTCCTTCCCCAAAAAATACTGTTCTGCTGACATCAAAAAACACACTGTATGGGCAGTACTCATGGTGACTTCAGTCCTCCTGACTTGAGTCTAGTAGTTTCCAGAACTCCCTGCACTTGATGGAAAAGTAATGGAAAAAACCTGCAGTGTAAACACTTTAGGGGCAGAGCAACCTCCCTGATTCTGTGAATCCTGTGCAATGTGATGAATGTTCAGTGGCATTAACGGTACATAGTTTAATGGTGGCTTGTATCTTTATTTTACTGGCTTTTATCTTGAGATGGTCTGACTGGGTGCTTCTTGTCCAGAACTGAGCCCTCCTTGCAGCGATACCCTATTTCTCAGTCTTCCCTCTTTTGCCATTTTGTGTTTCAATCTGTGCCACATTCTTTGTTCCTGTTGGTTCTGGGCATCTGGTCCTGCATGTCAGTTGGCCTTAACAGAGAGATAAAGTCTTGAGAGTTGTTTGGAGCAAAGAGTTTAGGAGAGTGAAGTTTCAGTTTGGTGAATAGTTTCTGTAAAGGAAAATCAAGTACTTAATATCTGTTCTCCTGAAAAGCAGTAATAGTTCTTGTTTGAAGTGTCACAATAAAACTCTTGAAACTAGAGAAATTGCTTCATTCTGAAAACACATACAAAAGATGAGGAGTTAAACAAAATGGTAATCTTTACACTGGCCTGTTTCCAATCTCTATTTCTTGTGCTAAAAATGCTGTCTAAAATAATTCTGATTTAGATTCTGAAAGCACGGTCACATTTTCTAAGTCACCCATCTCATGTACTACAGAGTTTTCCACTTCATTGCAAATAGCTTAAATGTAGTGGGAAATGGCAGAGGATCTCTCTTCCAAATGGCCTTTGTTTTTATTTCCTTATTCAACATTGAGAGTTGAGTGATCCTTTGCTATATTTTAAGCTTCTTGAACAGATTTGCATGTTTAAAAAATTATTTGTAGGCAAATGCTGTTTCCTGTTCAAGAAGTTCTTTCTCCTTCCCTCCTGACTATTATTTCAACTTAATTTCACATAAGCTGCCTGTGTTCCAGTCACACTTCCTGGATGGTGAAGTGGGTACATATAGAAGTATTTTAACCAGAATCCACAGAACACACAAGTATGTTTTGTTTTACACAAGTTCAGTGCATGGTGTCTGTGTAAATACAATTAACAATGTATTTACGCAAGTATGTCTCTGTACATTATGAAGGGAAGCAACCTGTAAATGGTGTGTTTTTAAAAGAATTCATTTTCCTGAAAAACCTAAAGAATGACTTCCTGGTGTGGCATTTGTTCTAGGTGAATAAGTTAGGGTCCTTTCAGTTTGTGAAGAAATTGGAATCTGCAGAAACAATCCTTAGCACATTCACAGATTATATTTATCAACAGTATGGCCTAAAGGAAAGTCATTTTAATTGCAATAGATGATAAAGTACAGAAATTTGGCTCAAAACCATAAGTAGCTCCTTGCAGAATTCTGATTCAATTTAAATTTTTAGTTGTTTTTTTTTTTTTAAAAATCTTTGGGCGTAGAAAAACAGGTTTTTGCTGTGCCAAACTTTATTGCATTGAATAAGACGTGGGTTTCTATGGCAGTTGGCTCACAGATGATATATGGGACTGTGATTTCAAGTGTGGTAAACTGATTTTTCTTCACTTGGTACTTGAATCTAGCTGATCATCCCTCGAATGAGTACAGAATTATCCACTTAATACTATCTGCTTGATAATATAGATGGTTTGTTTTGTAACTTCAGTTTAGAAGTTGCTTTGACCACATAAGCTGATACTACTTGTTAAGTTGTAAACTAGTAGCAGCTGTTCTGAAAAGATAACCACACCTTTCATAAGTTGATTTCAGTAGAAGTGTAGGAACCCTGAAACAGTGTTCTGCAGTCTCAGCACAGGGTGAGGAGCACTTAACTGCATGAATAGCTGCTTTGTAATTGCAGCTGTTAAATCTGTGTAACCTTTACCTGAGCTGTGCATCAATGCCTTTCCTACACATGTGCTCTGCATGTTGCTTGCAAGTACTTAACTATGTGTCCTCTCAGGACAAGCACAGGTGACCAGTTAATTCAGTTCTGTTTCAAAATGTCTCTAACTGAGCATTAATGGAGCAAATTGATACACCCCAAATCCCCCTCCATCTGTTGACTTGGTGCCTCTGTCTTGACAGAGCTGATTGACTGTGGGACTGTGTTCTGGTCAGGTGAGTGGCAATTGAGCTGACAGAGCAGTAGTTTACCCCTGCTGACAGGGGAGCTTATTAGTAAGAATCATAATGAGCTGCTTTGATGGAAGGGAATGGCAGAAAATCACAATTTCTTGTGCTGCGCTTTTCTGTTTAGAGACCTCAGAATATTCAGTTCACATGTAAAATAAAATATGTTCTTTGTTTGTATTAAAGCCATAATTCAGACCACCTTTACTGTTAGGGTGCTTTTCAGCATCACTGGGGGGATAGTGACGTTGAGCACCTTTGCTTTCTTTCCAAGGGGTTGCAAGGTACTTATATAAAAGCATTTTTGTGGAATTAGTGAATGCCAGGGCTCCATTTTTTTTATGTGATGGCCCTATTTTTTGTTTATGATAGTGATGTGTCTTCTGTCAGTTTGGACTAAAGCTGGGAGGCTGGTGAAACAATTAACACTTGAAAGACGAAAAAGTGAAATATCAGTATTTGAGATTCAAAACAGGGGTCTCTGAGTTTACCTCCTTTAGAGTGTATTCCAGTTTTCTTATGTCCAGACTAAAAATGAATGGCAGGGGAAAAAGAAATCCCTATAAATTAACTTTTCTAATATTTGACCACATATTGGCCATCCATTTGCCTAGGAAGACCAGCCAAGACCTTAGCTGTGACTTTAACTGCACTTAGGAACACAAAACATGAGTTTTGTAGTCCAAGGGTTCTTTTTCCCTGCTATGCTACCTGCAACATCTGAGTTGAAGGGAATCCCTAGGCAAGCGAAGTGCTGGATATGTTCATTGATTGTTCCTGCTATGCAAAAGGAAATCAGAAAGGATCAAAATGTTCAAATTAATAGACTGAATCTGCATTTTTCAGAGCTCTTTTTGCTAGATGGACTGAAACAGTAACATGCAATACAATTTGCTGTAGTTTGATTCCAATTGGTGAGAATGTAGGAAAAATGAGGAGACAAACACAATCCTATTACAGTTCATGAAGTTAAGTATGCAGGAGATTAGTTTCCTTTCAAGCAGGTAGGAACCAGCCCACCGTCCCTGAGAGCTCTAATTAGAGCAACCAGTAATAGAATCACTGCTGGATTTTCTCTAAGACAGTCAAGTTGTGCTGTTGGTCAGGGCAGCAGAGTAAATTTATCAGCTCACAGAGTGTGGGCAAGTGCCATTCAGAGAGTGTTTTCTCACCTGTCTGGCAGGTTTGAGGATGTGTGTTGGGAAATGAGGTTGCTGGTAAAGAGTTGTACTTTGAAATATGACCGAGCATCTCTTTGCTTTTCACTTCTTCAGGAGCCGGTTATGAATCTAGTATTTCTTGGATTCAAAGGAGGGGGGGAAAACCCCTCCTTGAAAAACTCAGAAAAGCAGCTTTGTAAATGCCATTTCTGAAGACAGATGAAGAAAAAACAGACAGATGCACTTTGTTGACCCTTCATTCTCTTCCCCCACGCTCTCCTCCCACAACAGCTTAGATCATTAAGCTCCTGTATAATTAAAACTTGGTCCAAGTCACACTAATTCTGTTTACTGGCCACAGTGAAGGATATAAATACCTAATCACTTCCTTACACAGAGGCTGCTTCCTGCTGGTGGTTTGCAGTTGTGAAGGACTAGGTCCCTCAGTGAGCTCCCTGTACAGCTGCTCGCCCTGTGTGAAGGAGCCTTACTCCAAAGTGATCCCCTGCCATGGCACATTTATTTCCACAGATTCCTCCTCCTGTTTTTTCAAAGGGAGTAATATCGCTTTCTATAAACAAATGGCATAGAAAGGCTATTGTCAATGCACATAATAACTGGAATTAAATTAAAAAGGGAAGAAGAGACTGTCTTTTGAGGTTTTCCGAAGGGACCGCTGTTGTAATGGACAGCTGAAACCACAATACCAAAGGCCTCACAGACAAATAGGTTCTGAGCATAAATCCACTGAAGTCATGGCAATGGTTAATTGACAGCAGCATCATTAATACAAATTGTTCTCTCCCCAAAGTGGAATGTGAAATGTTTATCGGTAATTCTCAGCGCATGCAGAGGTTAAATGAAATGCTGCCTGCAGTAATATTTCATGGGCACATTAGATCTGTCCAAACCCCTTCTCTCTCTGTAGGAAGAAATAACCGTCAGAGGGCAAGCAGAGAAGAGGGAGAGACCTTCCTAATTCACATCGCCGTGGTCTTGTGAAGTTGTCATAAGTGGCAGCTTGAAATAAGTAGCTACTCTTGAGCTGCAGTAGGATAGACATGGCTTTGACTCCTTGGGGAGGGGGAGATGTACTAATAGTTGTACAACAAGCTTCAACACTGCCAGTGGAGGAAGTCTCAAGATGAAATGGAGAGTTTCCTTGAGACACTGAGAACCCAGATCTGTTATTCTTGCCAGCCTTGGGCTCAGCAACTCCAAAATGTTAGTCAATGAGCTCCTGCTTCCTCTGTGGAAGAAGAAAGGGCAGAATCTCAAACCAAGTGAAACTAAACAGATGCACTGCAGTCACAGCCCTTTGCCTGCACTGGCAGTTCCAGGAAAACCCATTGTTTTACTGAGGGTTTAGAATGAATCATTTCTGTCTTTTCTCTCTCCTTATTTCTGAAAGAAGAGTGCTGCTATAATCAAATAAGGTTGGACTGTATTTTACTAGTGTTTTACTTATGTTACTGGATACAGTCCCAGTGGTGAAAGGTACTAGTTACATGATCATGGTTAAAGCTCTTAAAATAATTTCCAAGTGATAGTGACTAATCCAGGGTTTAAACTATAATCAAAGGGTGGCACAAAATATATCAGTCTTGTCAAGGTGTACACAGCTTGTTGTGCTTTGGTGTTTGAAGTGAGTCTGCTTTCATTTGGAAGGGATTTTTAATACTTTTCTAAGCCAGGAAGGGTGAAGGCTAATAGTTGTACACTTCGTCTGTGGTATTTGATATGTACTGATGCTTTAAGTGAATTTTTTGTAGACACAGACCTTTTGTAGTTTTGCTTACATGGAATATTAATAAAAAGTAACTTTAAAGCAGTAGCCATAAGAGCACTTTGAAATTTATAAAAAACTCTGGGATACAAGCTAAAGACAGATCTATTTGAACCATACTTGTGTGAAGTAAAAGCAATTTAGCTGAAGTGAATTTAAAATACACGTCTATTTTTGCTTTTCTTACTCTGCAACAGATTGATACTTAACTAGAGGTCCTTCTGTATTTAATTGGTGCCTAATCTTGTTTTGTAGTAGAATTAATGATTGAAATAATTTTATTTGAATTTGGACCACTTAGTGAGCATTCCAATTTATTTGTCTTGTTCCTCTGTATTCTTTGCCTTTGCATGTTTCCCTGCATATCTGCTCATTACCTTCTACTAGGCCACCTAATATTTGTCATGATTTTTTTTCCCTCTGCTTGTGGAGGCAGAAATGCAGTGGAT
Organism: Campylorhamphus procurvoides; assembly: GCA_013396655.1. Lineage (NCBI taxonomy): Eukaryota > Metazoa > Chordata > Aves > Passeriformes > Dendrocolaptidae > Campylorhamphus > Campylorhamphus procurvoides. Next base: position 1,202,742 of record WBMV01003373.1, on the reverse strand, counting down.
TGCCTTGTGGGTGGTTTTTTTTTTTGTTTATTTTTAATTATTATCTTCAGTTTTCTGGAGGAGACAGAGCAAAGAAGTGGAGATGAGGTTTATGTTGGATATTTATTTAATGGACTGAATGCAAGACTTTGACTTCTGTACAGGCAGTGCTTGTTCCTCCCTGGCCCCCTCCTTCCTCTCCCCAGGAGATATTCATGCAGTCGGAAAGGAGGAGTGATCTACTCCAGCTGTCAGCCAGAAACTGAAGATGGCCTTCTAAAATAAGGCTGCTGTCATGTGACTATTATTTCACCTACCTCAGCTTCAGTTTTAACCAGCCTTTCCTCATGCTGTAATTGGTCTTTTCCAAATGCTAAATCGTTTGGTGTAGTAATAACACTCTGTCAGTAAAATGTTTTGTGTCACCTGAGTGTTGATAGTAAGTATGTGTTATCTGGCCAATTTATCTAAGTGTTTAGCATTGGAAAATTCATGTTTGCAAGGTGCAGTGGATCTAAGGCAGAGATACAATTCATTTTTAATATGCTTCCATAGAACCCTGCTACCTGTCTGACAGGAAAACAACTTCTGCTTAGTAGGGTATGAAGATGCAGAGTGGACCAGAAGACAGAAATAATGCGCTTTGATCGCTATCCAATATAGAGAGAAGTTACCATTAAAAAAATTTCTAAGGTGGTGAGTCTTCCACACAGACTCTTTTTGCTTATGATGAAAGAAAGGCTTGTTTGTATATTTAATAAATATTAGACTTTAAGGAACTTCATGTAAAAAAATCCCCAATTTTGAAGCCAAAGACTTTATTCAGCCTTAGGCAGGGTGCCACCACTGTTATCTCCACAATTAATCATTGCACAACAGCTGTCTGTTTAATGAGAGTAATTGGCCTTCTTAGTGTTTTTCTCTCTCATTTCAGAACTTTGAGATTCTAAATTTAGTTGTCTTAATGTCTTGTTTAGTGGTAATAGAAGACAAAATGATCCTATATGAATAACAAGATTTTTCAGGCTGTGAAGAATGGGAAGAGTGAGAAATTATTTTCTGAATAGGTCTTAAAAATATTGTGCTTTCATTGTATTGAAGACCACATGCAAAGCCTCTAAAAATATGGACAAATTATGTTTGTGAGGCCTTAGCAGCATAATAGGTTCAATATAAAATTCAGAGATTCAAAGAAAGAGATTTCCAGAGATGTGGAGTATTTGTGGGCTTAAAATTAATGTAAAATCCCTCTTCCTTCTTTTCTTTAGCTTCTGTGGTAATTTAGAGCACCCTGAATATGTAACACAGGTTAGAAATGAGGGCATGCTTGTAGAGCTAGTTTAACCCCCCCTGATTTTAATGGTATTTCTTCGCAAAATAAAAGAAATTTCTCCTGAAAATGAAAAAACAAACTCAAGCCAAATGTGTTGCCTGAACTCTTAGTGCTGGGAGCTGACTGGCACACTTCTTTGGGTATTTTGCTTGTGGCTTGTGTATTTATCTGGGATTTGTGTGCTGCAGCAGATATACAGAGGTCACTGTAATTTATGCAAACTACGCAGGTACTTCAGTTGTGCTGGTTATCCAATTATAGGGGCCACTATTCACATGGATCAGGCTAGCATGTTTATGATATGATGCAAAGCCAATGACAGTCATTGCAATGTTTTTTACTCCATCTTCCTTGCCAAGTCTGGATGATTTACTTTGCAGGTCAACCTACACCTCCTGGCTAACTTTCAAGCTCAGTATTATCTAATCTACAAATTGCTGCTGTTCCAACAGTTCAGTCAAAAAAAAAAATTAGCAAGGGAAAAAAAATGCCCAACTGAATGAATAATTGAAGGTGAATTTTGGTCCATAGAGAGAGGTATTTCAGGCTGGAGAAAAAAAAAGAACAGAAGAAGTAATGGCAGCTGCATAAATAATTGATGAAGACTCTTGTTGCTGAGACTGAGGCAAATATGGAAGCAGTGCTTTTCACCTCACTTCTCATATGGACTGCAGTAATTTATCCTTCAGGCAACTACCCACATAATTTTGTAATGAGAGGAGAAATCTCTGAAGGTGACTGCAATGGGAAAGGCAGCACTTGGCTTATCTGTCTTTTCATTTGGAGGACAAATGATGTGGACAAGCTCTGTTGCAGGGAGGACTGCATATTCTCACCATATTTCTTTAGGCAAGTTGATCTCTGACCTGCATATTAGAAGCAACGTGTACTGTGGAATCAAATTCTAAGTGTCATCTCTGCTGCTCTTTCTTGGCAAGACAGAGATGATTCATCTTGTGAGGTCAACAGTCATCACTATACAGGAGTTACTACTGTCATTATTTCTATTGCAAGACCTTCCCTAAGCTGACCAAAATAATGGTGCTAAAAAATTGCTTTAGCTCAATATATCTGAGACTGACAGTGCAGCTATGATCCAACAAACACAGATTTCTAAGCTACTACTTAAATCATGCAGTTATACATTCAAAAGGTATTGCTTTCAGTTTGATTGTGGGTTATTCCCTTGTGTCTGACAAAGGGAGTAACATTGACTCCCTTATGTGTGATCTCTTAAAAAAGAGCTATGAAGATTAGGTAATTTTTTGCACTTGCTCCTTGGTTTCATCCACATGCATTAAGACAGTCATTTGTTTCATGGAAAATTTGTTGTTTGAACCCCCCAGGACACCATATTAATTTTTTAACCATTGTTTGTATCCATCTCTAGTGCGTGCCACATGGTAATAAGGTCACCTAAGTCACCTATGACTGCAGTTGTCTTGATTCAGGTAGGCAGCACCATTTTCTCCCATTTCCTGTGTACAAGGAACAGTTTTATTTGTCCAGTGAGATCTGCATAGAACTCTGTTGGAGCCTTGTTTTTGCAATGATGCAATGAAACAAGACCAAACATAACAGTAGACTGGAAAAAAATGGGGAAGTAAGAGCTGCAGGTAACTGGTTAATAAGTGGTGCAACAACAATGTGATTGATGACTTTTCCAATGGATTATGCCCCATTTTTGCAAACAACTTTTTAATATGGACCATGATAGAGATTAATATTCAACTTCAGTTTCACTTCTTCTGGAGTCAAATATAGAGTCAGGGTGTCCATGAAGATGCCTTTGATACTCTATGATACTCTGCTTTTCAGAAAATACAACCAGGATGGTGTCTTATGTCTTCAGCTGCAACAGATTAGGTAGAGAAGTGGTCATTCCTTGTGGTATATATACAGAGATGTTCCTATACATCTGTTTTACACCTGAAGAAGTGTCCATGAAAGTATTACCATTACATTGTTTAGGAAAACCTTTCAAAGCAATCAGTGTTTGAAAATTACACTGTTTGTCATTGACACAGCACTGTCTAGCACTCTGAAAACTGCCTGTGGATTTCAGGCTTACCATGTAACAATGAAGGCTAACCATGCTGGACGGAGGTACAACAACTAAATGTTTCCTGTGTGAGCATTAGACAGCTTAAATCAGTTCATTAATTCACAGTGAATATCTAAATACACACTTCAAGAGCTTTGCAGGGCTGATTCTGTACCAGAAGGACTCCTCTGTGTATGATGGTAGCTTTGCATTTGCAGGGTGCACATATGCTCATCAGGATCTTAAACTTATTGTCTTATTTATTAGTAGTTGAAAACACATATTAAAAAACTCAGTTTTCTTGTCTCTGTGGCTTTCTAAGTCAAGTCACTGTGCAGTGATCTGATAACCATAAACCAATGAGCTTACAAACTCACCTCAGAGAAATTAGTGTATTAACAACCACTGTTTGTATGGTTCTATTCATACCCCAGTAATATATAAAAGAGGGGATGTTCTGACTGGGAAAAAAAAAAAAGAATTAGCATTTAAAGTGCTGTCTACATACACCAAAGGGAAGGGAAGCAAAACACTTGAGTCAGAGACCCTTTGTTGCTGTATTTATGTAGAAACAATCAACTTTCAGCATGAACAGAAGTGGTTGCAGCATTTCTTATCCTTCAACATACTTAAAATTTTAGAAGTGGTCGCAGCATTTCTTATCCTTCAACACACTTAAAACTTTAGAAGTGGTCAGGAGACCAGAGCTGTTTGATTAGGATTCTTGTATATGTCTAGGGTTGAGCATACTTGAAAGTAAGAAGTTTGACACCCAGACTACTGACCAGTACCAGTATTATAAAAAAGCTACCCTTTTAGTTGTCTCGCTGCTGATACCATGGTATTCAGAGTACAATAACTGAAACAGGTTGTAAATAATACTGGAAGAATTTCATGGTACTGAAAAGTTGTTGTTGAAATTCTATGTAGACAGATATAAAGTGATGTTCAAAGAGTAAGTAAAGGGAAAAACTCCTATCTTGCACACAGAGAATTTTTTGTCTTCCCATATTTTGGAATAATGGTATATAGACTGGGACAAGTTGAATGGGGCTTTGAGCAATCTGGTCTAGTGAAAGGTGTCCTTGCCCATCACAGGGGTGTTGAAACTAGATCATCTTTAAGGTTCATTTTAACCAAAACCCTTCTATGATTATGATTTTTTTAGTCTTACTATCAGCTCAATACATTGTAATGGTTAGAGTTCAGAACAGACTGCATTGGACCACTGCATAAATTCATAGTACACCTGCATCTGATGCCTTGTGTACTGTTATGATGTTGTTTCTCATCCTGCACTCCTTTTTTCCACTTAATCCCCCCCCAAGCCTACCTCCAAAAGAGTTAACAAAACTGAAGAGAAAAAGGGCAGAGTTATGCAATGACTTCTGTATGAGAAGCCATCTCAATAAACTTAAACTCTTCAGGCTGAAAAGGAGAGAAGCAGATCTTGCATATAATATTTCAAATGTCACAGATAATGTATGACTTTTGATTGCTTAATGACGCCTCTGATGCAGAAATAGGGATTATTCAATGAAGTTAGCAGTGCTCAGGGTCAAAACTACTTGTTAAGCAGTAGAAAACCCTACCACAGGATGTTATTGATCCTATGTTTAAGTATTTTCAACAGGAAATTGGACAAATTTGTTGAAAAGAGCACTATTCTCTGTTATTATATATTGTTCAGAAAGTGGTTTTGAGCTGAGAGTCATCCAAGACTGCGCGTATGTTACAGGTAAGGATCACTCCCCACTCACTCTAGTTGTACACTTTTCCCTCTAAAAATGCTTAACTCATTTTTGATTGCAATTTTGAGCCAGTAGGAAAAACCCTGTGTCATAAAAACCCATGCTCTTTTTGATGGGCTCTGAGTACGAAAGAAGGCTTTCAATTAACAAAGAAAAGTTTTGCATTATTATGCAAAAGTACCTAAATTCCAGCACAGGTTAAACAAAGTCATGAGCAATTTTTCTTTATAGTTATAATGCTCTTTGGGTTGTCATTTTCAAACCCAGTAAGTAACACTTTTGTTCCCTCATGGTGTAGAGGTTGCATATTTGTGCTAATGAGCTATCACAAACAATGCCGAAGCCTTGATGGGCAAGTTCTTCATTGGTCTCAGTAAAAGGTATGATAAAGCAAGGAGAAAACTGAAGAATCACTGAGTCAGTCCAGATAGACTGGTGGCACTATCCTACAAGGAGAAAGGTAAATGGTGGGAATTACCTTCTAGTCAACATGCCAGAGGTTTCTCTCCCGGTCTCAATTCCTCACTTAAGGCAGATACAGTACACACGTATCACTACCTTTCTTCCACTTTTATTTCCCCATTTTCCTGCTCCAAATAGAGCATTGGAAATAGAGCTCCAAATAGAGCACCCGTACTCTACCAAATACGTAATTTTTAGTAAGAAACTCAGTTTCATGTTCTTTCACAGTTATCTCCATACCTTTGTTTTCTGCATGAGATAGTAGTCTTTTACAACCCGGGGAAGATTTCTTTACTGCCCTTCCCATCCTTCTTAGCAGGCAGGAAAAGAAGAACTAAGTTTTTTAAATGTTTTTCCTTTATCCTTTTACTATGTGGCTGCAGCTTTTTATAGCCTTAGCCATCACGTCATCTGGGCCTTTAAGTGCACTGTGCTGGGGCTGGGTCAGTGCTTTTTAACCCTTTCATACAGAAAATCTGCCCCACCACTTTTTGTTTAAAATTGCAGACTCTATAGGAGTACCCTTCAGTTTCTGATGTACAAACCCAGAGTCCTTTGAAGTTTAGAGGAAACAGTATCTTTCTGCAGAACATCACAGATGACTTTCTTGTTGCTTCTACGTCTTTGTGTTATAGGGTTTCTCAGTGGGAAGAGAAAGCAAATGCCTTCCTGGGGATACTTTTTTTTTTTGCAGCTGGTTCCTGGGGCTGGTAAGGCCAAGCATCTGCAGTCCTGAAATAGCCATGTGGTACTAAATGCTGTGGCTGCTGCCTTTCCAGCTGGTCCGTATAAAATAGCCATAATGATTCTCTTCTCCTTACAGCTAATGTGGCATAATACTTAGAAGCTATGATTTCTGTCTTCCTCTGGCATATCGTAGGTGTTGAAATTTTGAACGGACTGGAGGACGTTTTTTCTTTGGAAAGATAAGTATAGGCTAGTAAACTTCATATAGCTGAGAAAAAATAGTGCTAAATATATATTTGATAGGAAAAAAAAAGGAGAACCAGTAATTTGGTTTAGTATCTTGATGAAAGAGAACTACTGTGTGTGCTTAGACTATTGAAATTGGGGTGAGGCTTCTGTAACCTCTGTGGTAAAGCCCCAAAACTCATCATTAAGGTATTCTAAGGGCCAGACAGTTTGCTGACAAGCACTGCAAGCAGAGCAGATGCTTGTCCAGTCTTCATGTCATCCAGTGGAAAACCAGGTCTTTGAAGTTGATCCATCCAGAGAAATATTTAATTGCATACTTATCCTATGGGAATTTCTGTGTAAGTTTGATGTTACCTGCTTGGCCTTGGCCTTGTCTGTTAAATAAGAATACATGAAGAGGGAGAAGATAAGGCTCTTAGTAATCTTTTTCCAGAATCTCAAAAGGGGGTTTGAAAATGGCATTTATGTCAGGTAACTTCATGTGCCTTGAACCTCTGAATGAAGCTGCAGGATGATGGTTCCTTTATTCATAAGACTTGCTTTCACTCTACAAGCAGTTATACTTGAGTTATACACTAATAGTGCCCAGTGCCCTTAACAGCCTCACCTGGGGCCACCCTTTGCCTATGGCCCATGAGCTACATTTCAGTTCAAATCCAGGGCCTCACTCCCACCTGAGCTGTTCTGCAAGAGTATGTGACATCCCTGCCTGGTCATGGACAGAGCTGTCCCTGACTGGTGGACTGACGTCCTAGCCTAGCCATGGCCCATCCCCTGAAGCCCAGAGCTATGGCTGCCCACCAGCCTGTCCTGCTCCCTGGCTGGTGAGCAGGGAGCCCTGGTGGCCCTGGTGCTCTGGTACCAAGGCAGGCACTCCTCAATGTACCAAAATTGTACTTTGTGGGTAAGGTACAAAAATGTTTGAGTCAATTAGCACTCTGATAACAGGGATGTTTGTTGGTAGCAAATCACAACCCACTTCCTCTTGTACAGGTCAAGTTGTTGCTTCATTTGTATTGATGTGTGCACAGTGACTAATGAACAGTAAAAAAATAAAATGTAAAAAAGCTGCACAGAATACAAGCTAATTACATACTTCATACTCATTCTGTTTGCTTACGTATGTGTGCATGAAGGTAGAAAAGCTGGAGAGAAGGTTATCAGGCTCTAACAGGTAATCATAGCTATTTGGGGCTTAGGTTTCTTTAAATTGTTGGTTTGATATCTGATCTGTAAAGAATATTCAGGATGCAGGTGGCAGGAAACACTGAGTTAAGGGTTATGTCTGCCTTTCTCTGGAGTTTCAGCATGGAAGGATAAAGCACCTGTCCTAGAGCAAGGGTGTATTTGATTTTCAGGAGCTGCCTTCCAAAGAGATTTGAGAAGTTATAGAACTAATTTTCTCATATTCCAAAAACTGTGCCTGCAGGTCAGAATCCAGTGTTGTGTTGCCACTGCTTTGTTAAAGGTAAGTTGGCGCCTGAGATCCTTCATTTTGAAGGAGAGCCTAATGCTGCATTGTGGTCTAGTCTCCATCTAGAAGGCAGTCTTTGACTTTACAGCCTCTGCTCCCAATACTGGATCATAAATAGAATAATCATAATAACAACAATAAAAATTTTTAAGACCATGTGTTGGTTCATGACTGAGGTAGAGTTTAGAGCTGGTTTTCGGCAGGATCACCTCAAGATGTGAACTAATACTCTGAGGCAGAAGCTGTGTTCATAAGTGCGTGGTTCAAATCTGTGTGTGTGAATCTACAGCTCTTGCACTGAGAAAGGTTCCCTTAGAGCAGCAGAGGTCAGTGCCCGTGCTTGCTTGCAAGCCAGCATAGACTTTCTTGGGCTTTATGATTGACTTTTCTCTTAGTAGTTTTGCCTCAGCGTGAATCTCCTGTAGGCAAACTTAGGGTTAATTCTCTAACTGTATACTTTAAATATTTCTGTGACCTTGAAGTAGCCTAGCACACCCTTCCCAAATCAAAATGAAACAAAACACTTCAGTGCCGCTGAGTTTCATGTAAGGGGCAATTGGTGCCTGTCTGCTTGCTGGAGGTGCTTGTGGCATGTGGTGGGGAACCAGGCAGGAACTGGGCAGGGGCAGAGACTCTGCTTCATCTGTTTACACTTGCTGGGAAAAGCACATGAGCGTCACCAAGGCCCAGGGTTTGTAAGGGCTGGCTGCTTCAGCAGCTGGTCCTGTGAGTCCTGACCTTCAGGTCGTAGCCCAAGGAGGTGGTTCCAGGCAGGCCTGCCTGACCTTGTCCTGATGGTGCTCAGAGCTTGGCAGTGCTGCTGCCTTCAGAGGGAAGGGGAGGTGGGAAGTGTCCTGCNATTGTTTTGCATTTGTGATTTTTTAAAAATTATTATTCTAATATTTTACTAATCCTCTTATGAAACTTAAGTGGTTTATCTTTAGTCCCAGCTTTTTTTCTTACCTTTTTTTTTGTACCCTGTATTTTTGCCAGTTTGTTACAAAACAGTTGTTTTAATTTGGTGTTACTTCACCAATTGCTATTTTATTCTGTATGCCTGATACAGGTATTTCCGTCAGTTGCTGCTTCTGGCAGTCACTTCAGTAGCTTAAAACTAAAATGCCTCATAGCCTGGTATAGCAGTTAGTATTATTGTAATTTTAGTGTGCAGGTAGTTTCTCTTGTCCCTCAGCTTTGGTGTATAAGAGCTTGGAAGAGAATCAAGAGATGACTATTGGTTATGTTGTTTTGGTTTTGTTTAAATTTTTAATCATTTATCATTGATATGACTTGAGAAGCCAGTTATTTATCTCTGCTGCTTTCCAACAGCACTGATGTGTCCTAAAATAAGCTGTAAGAGTAAAACATCATCACTGACTGGGCTGCTTTTCTGGGTTTGTTTTCCTCTTAGATACTGTTTTGCTTTTTTTTTTTCTTCTCCAGGTAACTGACTTCCAGAAAAAAAGGTTGACTTTTCTCTTCCTGTTATCATCTTTTTTGGTGCTCCCTTTCTCCCCCCCAACCTTTTTTATTTTTAAGATGAACCAACATAAAGCACTAATTGAGTAAAAAATATTTTGGATCATAAACAGCCAGACTGACCAGTGCTACTCATTTCTTGTTATTTTCCAGAATTTTATTTGGCAAGCAGGATGGGTGTCTGTGGGAGGAGAGAAACTGACTTAAATTTGGGGAAATACAGGATGAAGTTTGAAAGGGTGTGTCCTCCAAGATGTGTGCATATGTGTCACACTTGCAAATTGGGTAATTGCATATTTAGTTTCCTGTCTGTATACATGTGTGGGAGCAAATGTACAGTTTGTCTGCCATAAGGGAGATCCATGCACTGAAGGCATCATCAGTTTTGGACTGTTTTGAACCCAGTGCATTGGAAGAACTTACATGATGATGTGAGCCACCACGGTGACTCAGAAATTCAGTCCCAGTCTGCCTACCAAATCCTGGTAATAACTGTGATGTTAAATATGTTTTGGAGTATACAAGGGTCAATCCTCAGGCCTCAAGAGAGCTTGGCTAAAAACCTTACTCCATGTGAGTTTTAAATACCAGAACATCCTTAGTACTATCTGTGTACTTCTTGTGGAAAAATAGCCCTCCTGCTGTATTTTATTTGTTGATGCTGCTGCTTGGATAGCTTGATATGTAGCTGGAAGCCTAGGAGCTGAATGGAGAAAGAAAGAGAGGGCACATACAGGTCAACACTCTGTGACAGTGATGAAAGATGTAGAAAGATGATGAGGTTTTCTTGTAAACAGTTTGTATTGGTAGTTAACGAAAAGAAAAAATTTTATGCTGGTTTTCATGTTTCTATTCTGTATCCCCAGCCTCCCACATGGTAATGCTCATCTTCCATTTGGAGTCCTTCTGATTATAACTATGAAAAATAAGCTATTTCTGATACACCAATAAATATGCTTGCTCACTAGTCCTGAAAAACAACTCCTTGCAATTATGATTGTGGTGACTGCACATAATGAATGACAGAGCTAGTGGTAAAAAGTTTTGCTGTCATAACCAACCTTTTAAAAATGTAAAATTTCAAAACAAGCACCACACTGTTGGCAGTCTGCATTTCAGATACTTCAAAACATGTAATACAAGTTAAAACTTATTTCTGCCGTGAAAATGCACGATATGGCCACCTAGGCATGTGTTGTCCTTCATTTTTCCTATCTGTAATGAAAGTTTAGAAATGAGCATGTTTATTCTAAGTTACAAGCATCCTTCCCTGTTAGCTATGGAATTAACTTAGTTAAGTTGTATAGTAAACATACTGATATTCCTCTGAGGGCTGTGAAATCTTTGAAAAACTAGAGACAAAACTGCAGTTGTGAAATTACTAACTCTAGAGGGGTTTCCAAGCTTCTTGGAGACATTTTGGCAAGCCAATAGTGTGACTCTAATATAATTTTTAATAGAAATTAATGATTAATTTCTTTAAGGATTGGTGTGAGGTACTAGAATCGTGCAAATAATGTAATTGTCACTAGTGCAGGTATGGCTGCTGTTGCCTGATATGTTTGCTAGCTTTGGTATGGCCCTGAAGGGCTTGGCATTGGGCTGGATCTCTGTTCAGACTTAGGACAGCTGTCTGGGACTCTGCAACTTGAGGGCTTAGGCCCTGCTCTTCAAGACTTGAACATACACTGGGAAAGTTCTATTCATACAAACTGATGTTGCATTTCCCATAGGAAGTAACAGACAAGTAGAGCAATGGGGATGAGGTTTTTGCGTTTGTTTGGTTTTGGTTTTTTTCTAAATAACTTTAAGTTGTTCGAGAAAGATAGGAAGCTACTGTGCCCAAAGTTCGGCTCAGTTTTTCCACATTATTCTGGAATATGTTCAGTGCAGAGCTCTACCCCTTCAGTCAACCAGAACAAGTATCGTAGAGTCATAGAAGTTTGAATTGGAAGGAACCTTAAAGATGATCTAGTTCCAATACACCTCCCATGGTCAGAGACACCTTCCACATACCTCTCAGCACACGAGTAGCCTGCACTTCCTGGTAAATTAGTTGTGTAGTAGAACCTGTAGTTCTGACAGCCTGCCAAAACTGAAGGAAAGTGACTGCAGGCTCTGGTAGGCTTTCCTCATTCCTCTTCAGAAGTACTTTGCATTTTTCTACTACGCCTATGAAAGTGTCGTGACTTCGATAGCAGCCTGGTGACTAAATTCAACTGATCTTGTTCCTTTGAGCTTCTACAGCATGGATTGATCTCCCTTTTAACCAAAAGCTCCCTGTGATATTGTCTCTGGTCATGCTGAGACATGATAATACCCTTGTGAAGGAACTTGAAATGAGGGAGGGGGGAAAAGTTGCCTAAAATAACCAGTCTGCATCAGCTGTATGCTATACTTCAATTATTCCAGCACATGTGTGAGTGTGTTGCTCTATAGTGAGGCTCTGTTTGAAATTCTGGATGGGTTGGTTCAGAGGAAATGGGGCTTTCTGGCCTCAAAAAATGTTCTTCTAGCTAAGTAGGTGGGATTTTCAGCTAAGCAAGAGAAAGAAGGTGAGAAAATGAAGCAGGCAGGCCTTTGCACTGAAACAATCGTTCTGGGAATGAAACCCCGGGGACAAACCTTATCAATTTAGCCAGTCCTAGGCACACCAGAGATGAACTACTTCCTATGACACCTTAAACACCTTTAAGATTTGCCAGTTTCAAATGTGAAAGATTTAAACCTCATCTACTTAGGTCCTGTGGTTTCTGAGAAGAATAGATCCTTTGACTTCTGGAAAATGCAACTGTTCAGTCACATGTGATGCTTCTTGCAATGTATGATACCATATCTTTTCCTGGCTTCTTCCCAGGAGCTAAAGCTTGCTCTTCCAGTGGCTCAGAACTCTGACGTAGCCAGTGCTTTAGACTGCGTATTAGTGGTCTCTATTGCAAATCCTCAGGTTCAAAATGCATATTTCTGAGGTAATCTTCATGCCTCCCCCTTGGCTGGGTTGTCCTGACATGCAGCAATCTCTCTGCTGATCGATGCCTTCTGTGGTGTGCCAGTCTCCTGTTTTTTTCTGTTGTTTTTTCCTTCAAGTCAAAATGCAGTCTTGCCTTGGCATATGACTCTTATTCAGACAGGTCAATACCATAGTTTTAGTCTTAAATTCCTTTAAAAGAAGTGGATTCCTTCAACCTGATTTGCACTTCAGCTGGATGCTTTCCCCAGGTTTAGATTGTGATATTTGACTGGTCATCCTGTATAGCATTTTGTCCCGAGAGGACAGACCTGGAACTGCTTTGTCTCCCCCCTGGGAAGAGAAGGGCTGCCTCTGAGCGCCCCATAGCTTGATTTTCCCAGATCTGGTCCACACAGGCTTTAAATTTATGGTTGCTTGGAGAACTTGCAAAGGAACACAGTAGAACTCCAATATTTAGTAGGTAAAATACAAATAGACCAAGACCAGCCTATCAGTACTGTTTTCCTGCAGCTTTGGAGAGTCTTTTTGGCTGAGGCCATGTCACAATATGTTTTGGGGGCTTTTTTTTTTTTTAAGAGCTTTGAAGGTGTATCTAGGTGATCTAGCTCTAGCTAATGTTGGTAGTGTCTGTAGTGCAATAAAATCTCTTTGCTACAAAAACAATATGTCACCTAAAAGGGGAGTTTTGGTTTTGGTGGGTGTTTTGTTTTGTTGGTTTTTTTTCCTGTGGCAGAACTTTCCATTCTGCTACTTCTCTTTAAGCCTTTCAATAGTTATGGAAAGTTTTCCCTAATCTCTGTTTCTTGAGCCTGATGAAAGATAGGAGGAAATCTGACCAGTGGATGAAAGAGTCAGGAGAAAAAATATTTCTTACCAGAGAAGGCAAGTGGTGAGTTTAACAAGTGTCTACTGTCTGTAGTTTGTAAGGGAGGAGTTTGTCTCAGGCAGGGAGGGACTCTCTGTTCAGGCCAAAAGGTTTCTTGAAGGAGAAAGCATTAAATGCAAATGACTGGTATGCATCAGGTGGCTACACTGCACACATTCTCACTGTATGTCCCTAAGTGAAAAAAACAGAAATCAAAATATCTTAGTTTTGCTATAGAATTTCTGAGAAGCTAGGAACTATTTAATCTGTCAGGACTGTGACAAACATGGTGGTATGTGACTTAAAAAATATATACCAGTTACATCACTTGGAAAGGAGGTGACAACAGCAAAGCATGAGCGGAGCTGCCACTGTTTAGTTTCTTCCATGTTATGTGAAGAAAGAAAACTGAGTTTAACCTTCTTTCATATCTTGTTGGTGGAGTTTCTTACTTGCTGTGATCACTATGTACTACCTAGGAAGTAAGAATTGCACAGCAGGGAATATTTTCTGCTCTCTTGAATTCTGACTGAGAGAAGCATTTTAGTATTTAATTCTATATTTAGGTTAGCTAGTGCCTTGTTTTGTACTACTTTGATTATTGGTAAAGAACTGAAGAGTTTTATTAGTTTCCTGCAGGTTGGAAATTCTATTTTCTGCACTGATGGTGAAGAAAAATTTAGGTAGTGTGTGAAAATTTGTCTGAAAATTTTATGGGACTTTGTTCTGCTTCTGGTTGTTTGTTTTTGAGGTCTGTTTTCACTGTCTTGGCAAGGGTGAGGAAGACATATGGCCATATGCAGAACCTTAACCTTTCCAGGCACGGTGCTGCTGTGAGTGGCAGAACTGCAGTTAGTTAAACAAGCAGTAGTTGGTCACTTGGCTGAGAGCAGAATTGATGCTTTCAGTCAGTGTTCCTGATAAGGCTGTTGATAGTGGCCCTCCAGGTGTGTTAGGCTCTCTAGGAAGTGTTGGTGTGTCTCTCCAATAATTTACTGTATCTGATCGGTTTGTCTGAAATACAGTTAATCAAAATCCAAATTTATTTACACCAAGTATGTAATGCTTCTTCATCTCCTATGTAAAAAAAATGCATGGCTTTTTTCTTTTTGTCAGTTTTCAATGTTTTGTGGTTGAGACCAAAACCTTGATAGTTGGCAGTTCAAAAGTTTCAGATATTAATGGATTTTTTTTAACAGATACCAGTATCTTATTTTGCAGTTGTTATCTTCCAGCAAGCCTCATGGAGCATATGAGCTACGATGGGTGTTGGTACAGGGAAGGGGGCCTAGTCCTGCATAACCATTGAAAAAGCTAAAATATTTCTAAATAGTGACTTTGGGAAGAGATGCACTTCTCTAATGTGATGTCATGGCTAGTTTTTTTACACACTGGATAGTTATAAGTACATCTAGAACATATAGGGAATTCTAGCTGTATTCTGTATGTCAGGGGTCAGAGGCTGGGCCCAGTAGCCCAACAGAGGAGAAGCTGTTGCAAGACTGCAATCCCTGGTTCCAATCGGTGCTGGGGCAGAGTGTGTATCCCCAGTAAGTGAATGTGCATGCACATACATACCTGCATGCACCAACCTGCACATATACAACATATGTGCAACTTGGCTGACCATGCAGATCGACTAGGCAGGCACAAAAATGGCACCAGTAGCTCATCGTGTCCTCCTCTGTAGCTGAATGAGTGTCTCTGATTCTGAAACATTAATGTATAATTATGTGTCTGTCTCTACATATGTACATATGCATACACCACTTATTATATATTATCAACATATTATGTCACTAATGCATATTAACTGCTATTAATTATAGAATTATGTCCAATAATTACCGTTAATTATTGCTAATTATAAATATTTATTATGCACACGCACACATATTTACCATGTAGGTCTCTCCAGCAGCCGGGCTTAGTCCTGCAGAGTATCAGACTATCAGCTGCCCTTGGACTTTGGTTTCTCCAGTTCCTGGTGCCTGAACATGTAGTAGGGGAGGCCCACGGCACCCATCCAACTTCTGGTCCAGACCTCCATGCACATACAGCTTGCCAGGACCCCTTGGGTCATTCTCATAGCCAAGTCCCCATGGTCTTGCCATTACAGAGACATAGCACAAGATGGGGTATCTGACTGACCTCCAAACCTAGCTGATCCCACTGATCCTTCCATAGGCAGCTCCTCCAGTGGTCTCGCTCTTGGAGACAAGGCAGTCTGTTGGCTTCCAGGGTGCTTCACCTACCTACCAGCAGACTCGCTCTCCAGCTGCTGGTAGCTGGAGCTCTGCACACATGCATGCATATATACATGCACACAGAGAATAGAGAGGTTTCCTCCCCTCAGAAAAACAGAGTTTTTTGAGAACACAGAACAGATTGTGCTGGACTGGGGCAGAAAAGTATCCTGACAAGATACCTGCTGACATGTGATCAGCCCTTCTGATTTTCTTATCCATTTTTCCATGCTTCCCTCTATTCCTCAAAAAACCACAGTAAGTCCTGTGCAATCCCAAAATGCTCTTTGCTTGCATCCCATAAGGTGCCTGGAGAGCCTGAAACAGCCTCTGGAGAGATGCTTGTTTGTGCCTTCATGATGGGTCAATGTCTGGGCAGTGGAGCTGAGACTCTCCTGGGACTTGTAGTGAGGGGCCTTTGGTGGGCTGATGGCTCCTGGGAGTACCTGGGTAGGAGATTATTTGGGATCCCCCACTGCCATTGTCCCTCTGTGTGTGTGGATTAGCTTTATCACAAAACCTAGGGCTGGGTATAAACATACACAGCTCCTGGTCTGTTGGGCCAGGACAAGGGCTTTGCATGAGAAGGTATGTTCTCTTTGCTTCTGTCGTGAGGCTTATAATGAGATTAGGTTAACTAAGAATAACTTTTGTATTCAAGATCCACAAGGGCAAGAGGGCTTAGAGAAGCCTAAGAGGAGAAGGAAAAAATAGAAGAAAACAAAGGGTTGGAGCGGGGGAGGTGGGAAAATGGACACCTGACTGTCTTAATTATGTTTTCTTTTTTTGTAAATACCACCAGAGCCTGTAAACAAGAGATGGAACATAAAGCACCCCAACCTGGGCTGATCTGCAGCTCTAGGAAACCTATACAGGGACCAAATCTGTCCCCATTCCAGACCTCTTATGCTAGGTAGCTGCTTCTACACACTCCTCACAGTGCATGCCTCTCTGTTCCTTTGTGTAGGGAGTGAATCCCAACAAGAATAAGACTGTCATTGCTGTTGTATGAGCATGTCACACCAAAACACAGAAATAAATCTTCTCCTGTAAGTGTTGTTCTGGACTAGTACCAAGCCTGGCTATATCATGAAGCACACTTTATGTTAGAATTATTAAGGTCCTCATCAACACTTCATCCATTCCTTCAATGTTTAGTAGCTAATACATATTGTACAAATATTCCATTAAAAACCTTTATTGAATTTGTAAGGCAAAATATGTCATTTGAGACAAATCAGATTTAAAACTGATCACTGCCATGGGCAGCCTTTGCAGATAAGATCACAGCATGACTCCCCATCCTGACTGAGATGCTTGATTCCATCCCTTGGGAAATGTTATATAAACAGCTACTAATATTTTGTATTCTCTTGAAAAGGCCCAACTTCACAGCAGAGTCTGGTCCAAGTTAATTGTACTATGGTTTTTCAGAAGGTTAGCAGATTCTTACATATTTCTTAAGTAGTTTCTTTATGTAGCACTTCTGAGTTAGATAAGGTGGGTGGGAAACGGATATGGGCAGAGAGGTCAAGAAGATAGGCAAAACAGGTGCTCACATTTTAATATTTTCCTGGTAGGGAGAACACAGGAAGAACCTGGTTGGGGTTGGTCTATTGGGTTTTTTTTAGTGAGGTGTGTTTTGGGTTTTTGTTTTTTTTTTTGGTGGGGAGGGAGGGATAAGGATGTAGGAGTTGGTTTGTTTTTGGTTTTGTGGGGTTTTTTTGCAGAGTGCATAAAGTGCTATAAATATCCATGCTCAAAGGGCGTCTTCTGTCTCTCATGACAATTGTAGGCATTTGGCTTTTTAATGACTCCAACCCCAGCAACACCAGGCACTTTAGAGAACCTGATGTTTTCAATTAGCAATTGCCTTTGGGAAGCTTAGCTTGTTACATGGCCACATTCAATGAGAGACTCAAGTCATAGAAAGTGCATTTGGTTTCGTCTCACCAAACTGAACTGCTTTGACCAGCAGGCTGCCTTTTCATCACCTTCTTCATCTCACTTCACCAGAAAGGGAAGGGGTCTTGTAGAAAACAGCTGCCTTCAGTTACATAGCTCTGATTAATCTCAAATGCAAGTCTCCATGTGCTTTGACTAAACAGAAGTATTCTGGATTAGCAGGGGGAAGACACAAGAAGAACACTGTAGGGTAATTGTACATAATTTTTTCCTTTGCTTGCTTCTCTTACTTCATCTTGAAATTATTTTGGTAGAATTTATGGACAAATTTTCTGAAGCCTTAAATGAAAAGTAAATGCTGTCATAGAGAAGTGCTTTGATATCCAGTTGAGGCCACTTTCTAAACTGCAGTGTCTACCAAAAAAAAAAAAAATCCCTGCTGCTTGAATTAATGATTGACATGGTAATAGAGGTCTTTTGTGATCAGGGCCACTTTATCAGTAGTTGTCTGATGGCAAGACATGGGCACACTGGCTTCCCAGTGTAAGGTGTTATTTAGAAGGGAATCCTAAGACTCAGCCAGAAGAACATTGGTTCAATTTGATACAAGTAGCTGTGTATTATTTTAAAGTTGGTAGAAGTTGCTGCAACTTTCTTTTCCAAAAGTCATTTTACCAGTACTTTTCTCAGGAAGCAGAGACTCCATTTCTGCTCAGGTTCAAAGCCTTCTACTTTGGGCATGTTCTCACCTCTTCGTTAGAATATGACATTTCTTTCAGGGTTTGTTTGGTGTTTTGTTTTTGTACTAAGCACAGGCTTATTTCATTCTGCTTCAAACCTTTTCCCTTAACCCATAACTTTGTTTCTTAATTCAGGCAGTTCTTAAATGATGCTACTATGCTACTTATGGTTATGAACCTGAAAGGTCCTTCTACAATGCTTTCTGCCCCAGCTGGGAACTGTTACACTTCTTAAGCACTGAGGCAACCTGTTAAATTATCAGACACTCAAGGAATGATATTCCAAGTGGAATGTGATTTATCCTGTTCAACTGGTATGAAAATTTTCAAGTGGCAAAACTATTCTTCCTAACAGCCTGGGGTGAGTTTAGCAAACAGTAAAAGGGAAAGCTTTCATACAACTTGTTTGTCTAATTATTTTTCTTCTTTATCTAATTTCCTATGCAAATTTATAGGTGAGTGACATGCTCAAGTGATCTCTTTTTTTGTTCCCCCTCTCTTTTTTTGGAAAACAGTGCTTTCATATATAAGCAGAAGACTATTGCAGTTCTGTGCAGGATTATTATTGGGAAGCTGTGTAAATGGTTCATGGGAAGAACATATCAGACGTAAGGGTCAATTTGTCTATCAAAAATCATAAACCTGTAATATTATTCATTAGTGTTAACAGAATCCTATAAGGAAATCAGCCAAACTCACCTCTCCCTCCCTCTCCATTGTCAAGACATAATCCTCTCTTCCATTAAAGCAATTATTTCCAGTTATGGATAGGTACTTTACTGTTGCAAAGGTGATAAACAAGTGCACCACATGGAAAAGATTAAATTTATGTCACTGAAAGACATGGTTGACCCTTTTATGGGAAGAAGGAATGGCGCTGGGATAAGGGTTGATGGGAAGGAAAGCAATTGGCATTCAGTGAGCATATACATACTCCTGTAGCCTGGCCAGCATGGTATGATCTGCATCTTGTTTGCACTAGATCTGAGCTAAAGTATGCAATCAAAGAAGGATAATATTGCTGGCAAAAGTAAGAAGTGTTAAACCTTTGCTCTTCCTTAAGCTTATTGAAGGGCATTTGATGCCCTCTAGTGTTTCTCCCTCCACTGCTCCTCTGAGCGCGATGTGCCTCGTCGGAGATACAGGGGGGAATGTATCCCCATGTGCCCGTAGCTGGAACATTTGGTGGCATCAGCTCTACGAGGGACCGAGAAAGTAACTTGTTTACATTACTCTTCTTCATCCGTTGTGATGGATGTGATTGTGCAAACAGAAATAGCATAAAGAGAAACGCAAGTTGTGCCATGTTTGCTGCAAGGAACAGTCCAAATGCTGGCTTACATAAATTTATAGCAACTAAGTGAGTGTGAACTCTTAAATGTAATCAATCCTTTTTACAGAAACAACTGAGTATGTACTGAAATACAGAGTAAAACTATGTGGGAAAGTTTACTATACATATGCCTGATTTATTTTGGCTTCTAGCTGGCATCAAAAGCCAAGGTAAACCATGCAATGGGTTCATTTCCCTGAAACTTCTCTGTGACTGGAAAGTGGGAGTGTGTTACAAAGCCTTTCATTCTGCAGAGCTGGTTCAGTTTAAAACACATGCACTGAAACTTTTCAGTATGCTGAAGTTGAATGATTTCTTCTGCACTTTCCTTGACTTCTGTATCCTCCCATCAAAGAGAGAGCACAGTATGCAAGTAGATTTATAAAAACTTCTTATAGGGCTGAAATACCAACACACAAACTCTGATTTGTCCCCTATGCACAGAAATTGAAAGATATCTGAGCTACTCAAGTGGATGATGAGGTTAGGCCCAGGTCACACCTGAGAAGTTAGAATGTTTTTAGGATGTTAGTAGAAATCCTACTTTACTGTAAATCATATGCTTTTATTCTACCCACATTCAAATATTCCTTTAACAAATCTTGCTCATTCATAATCTTAAAAAAATTCACATGTGTGTGCATAAGCAATAGGTGATTTTTGGTGACCTGTCACTTAAGTGCTGTGCTGAACTGAGGGGATGTCTCATTCAGGCAAGAAGCTTTGTGTCCTGTTTCTTCTCTATCCCAGTTATGCAATGGTAACCACTTTCAGGGGGACCTGAGGTGTGTACTGTTGGCCAAGCTGTATTTATTTGTTAATGGGTTTTGACTCTAAATGCTATGTTACCTTGACACAGATCAAATTTTGTATGTGATCAGAAAGACTTCTTTTTTTTTTTTTGTCTTACGTCTGAGGACAGTGGATGTGGATCATTAAGATATGTCCACAGTCCCAGTTTAATATAAGCTGGAAGTTTAAAAGCTACATTTCATGTAAAAAGAAAAAAAAAAAAGGAAAAAAAAGAAAAAACTAAATTGAATTATCCCTTCTCTTCCGTGCTTTTAAATTATGATTTTGCTATGTAAATTATGATACTGCTATATACCAGACTCCTAAGCTGTTGAAGAAGAGAGTTAAAAAGGGTAAAATCCTACCTATGAGCTAGAGTTACTATTTATAGCATTTAATATAAGTGTTTTGATTTCTCCAAATGGATGCTGAACTGGTTTCAAAGACATTCAGATGACAAAGATTCTTGTGCCTTAGAGAAAATGTGTTCATCAAAGAGGTGTGATGGGAATCTGTGACAGTCAGTCTAGACAGTCCTTGAGCTATTGCTGTGTCAATGACTGTGCTGGTGGGGAAGCAGCAGCACTCGTGGCAGTCATATTCAGTGGTGACCTCAAGGACATTTAGCAGTAGCTCCTGATGGGCAGCTGGTTAGATTTTTTTTTTTTTACCTTTTTGAAATAGTGGAGAAAACTGTAAGTGTGAGGATAGACTACCTTATCTGACCATGAAGGTTATTCTCTCTCTGAGAGACCACTCATCAGACTATTACCTGTGCTGCTATAGCTTAGAAGTTTGGTTTCTGTTGAATATATAACAGATCCGAAGTGAGGATGCGTCTGCCTTATGTGTTGTCAGATCCACAGTTCAGAATGCAAGTGGGTTTATAATTTTAGGGCCATTGACACATAAACCTTTTTGTAAACTAGAAACTAAAGATTAGGTAAACTGTGAGACTTGCAGACCCCAAAGTGAGCAGAACATCCAATTCAAAATCTGAAATGGACCTTTTCTCAAGCATAAGGGTTATTTTTTTCTGAACACTTCATGCTATCTGGGAAGACCTTTTCTTTTTAGCTCTTCACCAATTTATCTACATGGATCAAATGAGTAACTGAATCTGCACAGCATCCAGTGCTATGTGTAGACCAAAGACATCAGTTTAATTTGCTTCTATAGTGGTCAATCAAGCTACTAATACAGAAAAGTTTGGATGAAAGGCTGGGGAAGATAATAGTTCCAGAAACACACAATTATTCTTTATTTTAGTGTATTATTTTGTGAGATAAATCCTTGAAAGAAGTAAATTTGTGTCCTAGAGGCAGTCTTTTTCACCCCTTGAGAGAGTTATAAATACCACATCCTTAACTCTAACTCTAAAATAGTAATGAAATTACTTCAGTTATTCATTGACTGCAGGATATAAATGTTGAGAATGTTCAGAGTGTGTGTAAAATAGGCATTTAATAAAATAATAGCAAATCTAAGCCCTGAGATTCTAAATATTCCTTTTTCTTAGGTGGGGGTATCTTTTTAATGAACCTGAGATGAATATGATACTTGTAGATGAAGGAAATCTGTGTGTTGTGTGTCTTTTTTGAATTTTTTTTAGTCCCTGGAGAATGAATTCTGGAACTGAACCATAAAGAACTGGAAAATACCTACTTTCACTGATGTAATATAATATACTTAATAGGTGCTTCCATAGCATATTCTATAGGAAAACTGATAAAAGCCTTTATGGATTTGTTGGTGTCATCTGTTGATGAGCAGTTGTACTGATGGCTTCCTATAGGATTACTTAAAAGATGCTGGAATTTATCTTCTGTATATTAATCCATTTATGTTGGTCTGTGATGCTGCTGAGGCTATGGGGTTTTTGTTTGGTTTTGGGGTTTTTTTGGTTTTGTTTGGTTTGGGGTTTTGTTGTTGTTTTTTGGTTTGGGTTTGTTTCTTTGCTTGTTTACTTAAGATTGGCAGAGTTTTGTCAGCATTGAATGTAGCTTTTGTAGCTTGCTAATACAGGCAATGATGGTGTTACAGTGCATGGCCATATGAAGCACATACTTGAAAAATGGGCCTTTATGGCACTGGCTTTGCATAGTTAGTGATATGTGCCATCCTAAAGTTTTCTAGATTTAAAAATAAACCTTTCTCTTGTGACTCTTTCACCATTAACATGAAATAATACCTGTAAATTGTATCAATTTTTTTCTTCAAAATTACTGGTTTTCTAAATACAATTACATGAAAATGGAAGTGAACCATTCTACTTCGTATTAAAGTTTGCATTGTTTACAGTACTTACTTGCCATTTTATAAGAATTCATGTATTTTATTTATGTAAATTACTGATTCTGACAGAATCATTAATAAAGGCTGAGCATTAGCTAACAGTTTGAAAGTTCCCTTTTGGTTTTTAACGTCTGATGACAAAAGTGACTTTTCTTTGACCAAGTATTATAGTTAGTATTTTGGTTTAAGTCATTGAACTCAAAAAGTAGGACCAGAAGACTCCAAGTGCAGAAGAAGTGATTATATGATGCAACACCGCCAATATATTAATTTTGAAAGATAATTGCTATCTGCCTATCTGGACACTAATGAAACTCCTAACTCCTCCTCTTACAACAGAGAAGAGTGGGTTATGATCAAAGTATGTGATAAACATGCAGGGAACTGAGGCAATGGCAGATTCTGCCACCAGGTGTTCCTTAGGTAGCAATCTACAAACTAAAATAACTTCAAGGTAGGAGATTCTATCGCATTGACTTCAATTACTCTTATTAAATTTGCTCTGCTAAGGGTTTAGCTTATCTTCAAAAAATCTTGTTGTTCCAGAGTTGTACAACAGTTTTTGTCACAGATGGTCTCTCTGCATAAACAGTGGATAAGTATTTCATACCTGATTCTTTGGAAATTTCTGTTCATACCTAATCCAGTAGTGTAGTAGCCTTTCATATGCAGTTATGTTAAACAAAATGTTACATTGGACTTGTGGCTCAACTTTCAAATCAGACTAGCTTCCCTGCCTTAGAATGACAGTGTATTTTAATAAATCTCTAATGTGCTATCCTATGACTGCTTAGAGTACCAATTTAAGAAAGAAAAAAGGTATAAATTTTACTTGCAGTCCACCAGGGATGAAATTTTATTCTAGGTGAAGAAAGGCTAAACATGAAAGCCAACACAGGCATTTTCCATGGCTTGAGTTTCTTGAGGTTTTATAGTTGGGTGTTGTTTTTGGTTTTTTTCAGTCCTGACCTGCTATCTGTAGAAGTAGTGAGTCAACAAATGAGAAAGTTCTTTCAAGTACAACAGAAAATTTCTGGCCCAGAAAATATAAGTTGATTCTTGATGAACAAATAGAGATAGCCAATGCTTTGTCCGTGCAATGTGTATTTGAAATAACTGGTCTCTCACTGCTCAGTAGGACTGTTCTCATTGATAGAGGTTATTCACGAGCAAACACTGAGAGGCTGCTTATGCTTTTACTTTTCCAATTACAATATGTGGTTCAGTTCCAAGTGTGACATGTGGTTCAGTTCTAATCCCCGCATTTCTGAAATCCTCTTCTTGAAGACAGGTGTGAGCACCAAAATGCTTTTTGGCTTATAGTCAAACACAAGAGGTATCTTATTCCATTGCAGGAGTAAGGATTGCAAACTGCATGTATGAACACTGGCATATGTTTCATGTTAATGAAAAATGTCTGATGACTGCCTGTCGGACCAAGATGATGTTTTGGCAAGGAGGAAGGAGTATTTTCAAGGCTGTTCATCTTCTGGAACATTGTGATACAGTCTGACTGTGTGCTGCCCTTCCTCTTTTAGGTGGCATTTTATTCTTGGCCCAGACACAGTGACTGAGCAAAATATTGCACAGAGGGGAAATTAACCAGGTACTAATGATTATAAAATCCATCTATTTGGTGTGCTTCTTTACCTTGCGTTCTGCTCCCATTTGGCAGTGTGGAGACTCACATGGCTATGAAATCTTCCATGAACTACATTAGAATTATTGTTCCTTTTCTCAAAGGTGCTATCTTTTCTAATGGAATTTTGGAAAGTTATTTTACACTTATTTGAGATATCCTGGCTGCTTGCCAGTTCACAGAAAAACTATAGCTGTCAATTCAGTCTGCTGTTCCCTAAGTGCCCATAGAATAAGCTCTGCTTGGATGGGAAGACAGTGCTCATAACAGTAACAGGTTATGTTCAGCCATTCACACGCTATATTCTGCAAATAAGTTGAGAATTTTATCTTGAAGAAAAAGGCTGTCTAGCTATAAACTGTACAAACTAAGCTTTTTTAATATTGGCAATGTTGTTAGAGATTTTTCTTTCAGAAATATTTGAGCCTGCAGAGTCTTATGAGAATGATAAGAGCAGTTTCATAGAATTTTTTTAAAACAGTTTTGAGTGGTGTTTTGGGTTTTTTTAATTAGGAACTTAGCCACTTGAGTACTCTGTGGTTACATTTCGTTCTGCAGTGGTGTAGATAAAAAGATTGTTGGTTTAAACATAAAAATGACAGGATCATTGTGCTAGCTGATATATTTATCTCAATTTGTTCTGTAATTTTTGCCTTTAGTTGTATTGGGGCCACTTGCAAAAATCTATAGAATTTATTTAATTAGACAGTATCAGTAATTTCAGGGCTACCTAATGGACTGATATAGTTGCTCAGTAATGCATTATATTGAAATAATGAGGCTATTATTTTAGATAACATTTTTATGCCAGCCCTGCTAACATAGATGATGATGTCAAATAAATACCACTGCAGTAAATCCTTCTGATCTTGTTATTTCAGTTTTTGCTTTTAAATGCAGGGATATAATTACTTTATATTAGGGCATTTTTTTCAAAACATACATTGACAGTTTTTCTTGGATCACTTTAACTAGTGTAAAGTGAAGAAAAGCGGTGTGTGGGTTTGAAGAGGCAATAATGAGTTCTTCAAGACAGAATAGCTATAGTATCGTTTTTTAAGGGAAAAATCTGAAATGCACTTCAGCTGGTACATTCAGAGTACTGAGATGTCATAAGTATAAGCAATGTTTATAAAGATGGGTAAGTTTTCTCTTTAGACAGCTGTGCAAGTAGACAGGGGCTGTGTGTTTGCACTTGAGAGGGAGTAGGAATGAAGCACAGGACAGAGTTACAGGTAGGAGGTAAAGCTGATGTTCCCATATAAACGAGGCACATTGACTGGCTCTTGTCAAGGCTCATCTTGTGGCTCACAAAAATAAGAGCTATTATCAATGTGAATAAGCTGAAGTGCCCCATTTCTTTCCTAGTCTTTAACAACAGTCTGACACATCGTTTCAGTGAAATAATTTTGCAGTTTCTTTGGGATATAAATTTAATGCTGGGCAAGTTATCTTATAAGGGAAAATGGTGGCTAGTAAGACAGGTTTGGAATTGATGAATGACATCACCCTGAGCAATTAGGCTGGCTGCACAGCTATGCTGATGTCATGCAGCTGACTGCATTTCTATTTATGTCTGGGCTATTAAAGTCTCATGATAACAGCAGATAATACAGGAGGTGGCTGATGGTTTTTCAGATTAAATGATAAGAAAAGACATACATGTTTATTGCAGTGCTAGTGCCTTGTGCTTTCCAAGGAGCACAACAATAATTTCCCTGGTTCACCATTTCAAATGCACTGAAGTACCGAACGTTTAGTTCCTGGCAACTGGTTGAGTTACTTTGTCGTGCAGAGGCTGACATAGGGCAAGTAATGTAATGAAAGGATTTAGCTGGAGTGCTTGCAATATTGCCTGATTTATGAAATTGGGCCTCTTACATGAGAGAGAATGTGGGAAAAAAGGCCGGACTGTCATGCACACAGCTGTGCACTGGAACAGTTGTTGAACTGAGGCTGAAGTGACATGAATGAGAGCCATAAGGACTGTGATTCACATGCTCCACTAGAGCAGGTCCTGTTTTCAACCGCTTATGAATTCAGGAAGAGCCATGCTGTAGGATATTACTTGGNCGACTTGCCTGTACAAAGTGTCACCTGAATGTTAATAAAACTGCTGTCTGCATTCCTCAGATTTGGTGTTTCCTGCAGCAGTTTTGCCCATGCAGCTGAATTCTGCCTTTTGGCTCTTCAGTGAAGGTACTGATGTAGGAACCCCATGAGAGCAAAGGAGAATTTACGTGTTCAGTTTTTAAGAGAGAAAGATGTGTCCAGTGGGTGTCTCTGCAGCTGATCTTATTAACGTAAGGATTTGTTCTTTCCTTTTTTAGGGCTAATCAGTTAAATTTTGGACTGGTCCTTTTGTAGTGCTGCATTCTTCTAGAGACAGTTCTAGGGAAATGACTGAATGCAGAAATATCAATGTTGTTGACAATTTTCTCCTCAAATTGAGGCTTTTTGACATGTGAAAGGTGATACTTCTCCTCTCCAAAAGAAACAAACAGCCTGTCAATAACTCTAACTGCATATGAAACATGTTTTGATAGGGCAAAGAAACTCCCTCTCTGCTACAAGAGAAGGAACATAGCTTGTGCTGAGCGTGAAGTGGGACTGTCTTGTGAGCTGTATAGGTTTCATGAATAATGATTACCTATGTTGTCTCAAGTACAGAAATTGCAGAAGGTGCTGTGGGAAAGCTGATTGCCTATAGCTGTGCATACAGGGGAAATGCTGACAATTTTGGCAGGAGGCAAAATGAAACTGGTTTTCAGGGGAAAACCCTAACAAATCAAGGAAGACTGTAAATTCCCCTCCTGTATATCTTATCGGGCACAGTGCACTGTAGATTCCCTCAAGAAATTAAAGCTGTCTTAAGTCCAGTGCTGTTATGGGACTATAAATGGCATCTTGATTTACCTTGCAATTGTTTTGAGACATTCCATACCATGCCCTAGTGACCATGTTTGTTGGTGGAGCTTTTTGACTTGACTTGTTTGCTCCTACCCACCATGAGCTTTGGAGGGTTGGAAGCCCTGAGGATGGGTGATGCCCTGAGTCAGCTGGAGCAGCCCCAGAGGACTACTGCTGAGCAGAGTCACCCCATGGAGAGGAGGAAGCCTTCTCTCAGCCCCTGAACAGAACGGCAAGCTGACTTTTGAGAGGGGATTGATTCTCAACCAACTTAAAACATTTAAGCTGTGGCTGCAATTGCAGCCAATAAAGGCAATTGTATCTGGGCTGCATTATGGCAGCATGGCCAGCAGGGTGAGGGAGGTGATTCTGCCTTTCTGCTGTGCTCTCATGAGACCCCACCTGGAGTGCCACATCCAGCCCTGGGGTCCCTTGTTGAGGTACACATCCAGTGCCAGCAGCTCAATGTGCATGGGAACAGTTAACTGTCTGGTGGACCTGTGCACTCATTCCAGATAGTAAGAGAAGCTATTATAAAGGTTAAAAAAATTTACCCAAATGGGAACATTTTAAGTGCAAGTTTGGGTCATATGGTGTTCCTGATGGTGCTGAGAGATCTGGCTGGTTTGAGGGAGAACCCTGCTGCTAATGTGGACTCCTGTATGTATTTCATTACCCTGCTTCAGGAAGTGAGGCTTCAGTTCATAGTTAAAGTACAGGGGTGGGCTGGAAAGAGGCTGAAGT
This sequence comes from Campylorhamphus procurvoides, assembly GCA_013396655.1. NCBI lineage: Eukaryota > Metazoa > Chordata > Aves > Passeriformes > Dendrocolaptidae > Campylorhamphus > Campylorhamphus procurvoides. Next base: position 1,174,844 of record WBMV01003373.1, on the reverse strand, counting down.
ACAACAAAACTTGCTAGCTTTAAATATGAAGACTGGTTGCATATTTTTTTACTTGGATACACAATTCAAAGGAAAAAGGGCATTAATGCAACAATGACATTTTGATACCAATTGCAGAAAGCCTTGATGGTGTATTATGTTGAAAGGAATTCCCCATGTTCTCTTGTAAGAGGTGGCTGGGACTTACCCTGTCACCTTATGTCTAGATGATTCTCAGGAATTTATTTTCTGTGGGAACCTTCAACTGTTTCAAGTAGGTAGGTTGTCAAGTATGTCTATCCCCTTGGCTATTCACAGCGGTTGAATGTGATAAAACATTAGTTTTCTTTCTGCTGCTGTGATTACTGGCATGTTCTTTTTGCTCAGTGTGTGAAGCATTGGTGACAAACCTTGCTTTCCAAGCTGAAGCAAACATTCCCACCATTGCAATAACTTCACCCTCTGCTTTCTCCATTTGTAGCTTCCACCACTCCTTGCAAAATGTCCTTCACAGTATCACAACTAATGGCCCATACAAGGATGAAACCCATAGCCTTGGCATTTTTAGCATCATACTCTAACCAGCTGAGCTAATCTTGGTGTTTTGATTTGTTCCTCAAAGTCACTGCCATAGTGCTTAGCCCATGGCATTGTCCATATGATAGTAAATACTTCAAGCACAATCTGATGTATTTATGTTACTGCATAGCCTTGCCAGAGGCTTGTTAATCACTTTCTGAAATGTTTCTTGAAGTTGGCCAAGTGTTAGAACCAAATTCTTGCTGGATATTGTTCTCTGGACTGTTTTTTGTGGCCTTGGTTGACTTTTTTCTGTACTTTTTAACAAAGCAAGGAAAAAGGAGTTCAGTGGTATGTTGAGTGAATGTCATTCATTTCTTTGGTTATGTTTATAACCATAGGAGTGTTCAGCAAACACAACACTGCCTCCAATCCTCTCATTGCTCTATCACATTTTACTAGTCATTTGGCTTTCTTTTGGCAAAAGTAATGGGTATGTCCTTTGTTCTTTGCCAAACTTTTTGTATTACACACTCCATGGCAGAATGAGTTAAATGTTTTTGATATTTTGATGTGGTAAAGATTATTTTCATTGTCAATGAAGGCAAAAGAGATCATAAGAGAACCCCTTCTTGAGACAGAACCCAACCTTTGCAAACCTCCCAAATACTGCAGATGGTACTAAAATAGTACCTAAGGTAATCTGTAGCACTAGATAGATTGTTGACAACAAAATTCTAAAGTCAGGCTAAGCAGCAGTTAAAGATATGGAAATTATTAGATAGGCAACAGGGTTTTTTTTTCTCCCTGTGGCTATGGACATGTATGTTGTCTATTAGAACTGACAATTATGAGATTATGAAGTACATTGCTTAGGATATCTCTTGGCTAAGATTTGATTGAATGGGGCAAGTACAATCATAAAATAATTTATTTCTATGAAACTGGGAGGAAAAGTTCATGATCTTGGCCTACATGGTGACCCTGTGTCTGAAAGTTTCCATGTGTATAGATACTTCATCTGCCAGGAACAAAGCAGATGTTTGGAAAAGTGAAGTGCACAAGCAGTTCCTGAGTGCAGTGGTTAGGTGTTTAAGTTGCCTGGGGCTGGCTGGCCATCTGAATGGTTAATCTTAGGGAGGTAGAGTTAAAAAGCTAATTACAGCTGAATTTGACATCCTTCTGTTTTATATGACAAACTGATAATTTTTTGGACATGTGTATTCCCTGTAGGCTTAAGTATTTAAAGATGTGATGAAAATTTTTTCCATATATTCATAACTATGTATGTTTGCAATATTGAAAGGAGTTTGTGCCTGGAAATTTCTACGCCTGAGGAAGAAAAAAATATCTTCAGGATATTTTGGAATAAGAGAAGCCTCTAACATTAAAAGATATTTAAAAATCAAATTTCTGAGAAAGATTGCTTATACTATAGACAGTACTGTGCAAAACAGAGTATATAGGCTTGAATCCCAGTTTTAGCTGACAGCTGTTCAAAGTGGTTCCTGGAGAAGGCTTGTACTTATGTTCTTTCTTTAATTGTAGCCTTATTTTGTCTGCCTAGGCAGTGTGAAAATATTTTAAGAAAAAAGCTACCGTAAGTTAATTACTAGCTTAGACATTATTGTCCCACATAACTTCCCAGAAGCAAGGAATAGTTGACGTTGGAAGGGACCTCTGAAGAGCATCTAGTCCAACCTTCCTGGTCAAATCAATAACTTCAGGTTGATCAAGGAATTGTCCAACTGGGTTTTAAATATAACCAAGAATGAAGGCTCTACGACCTCTCTGGGCAACCTACTCCAGTGCTTGACCACTACCACTGTAAAGAAGTTTTAATTTATTTCATGTTTAAGTGGATCTTCTGGTATTTAATTTTGTTCCTGTTGTATCTTCTCCACTCAGTGCATACTACTGAGGAGAGTCCAGCTTCATTTTCTTTCTCCCTCTGCAGGAGAGAAAATACGCTGAAAGGTTTGTGGGTTGAGATAAGGACAAGGAGAGATTACTCCTCAGTACTATCATGGGCAAAACAGACTTGTCTGGGGGAAATTAATTTATTAAAAATCAAATCAGAGTAGGTTAATGAGAAATAACCCCAAATCTTAGAATATCTTTCTCCCATCTCTCCCTTCTTTCTGGATTTAACTTTACTCCCAATTTCTCTAACTTCAGCCCCGCAGTGGGGCAGGGGGACAAGGGACGGGGGCTGTGGTGAGTTCATCAAATGTTACCTCTGTTGCTCCTTTATTTTCTGGTGGAGTTCTCCTCACATTCTTTCCCTGCCTTCACCATAGGGTCCCTCCCACAGAGTGCAAGGGCCCTAAAGGGCCACAAGTGCTGCCAGCAAAGCTGCTCCAGCATGAACTGTCCACAGGGTCACAGCCTCCTTTGGGCATCCATCTGCTCTGGCATGAGGCCCTCCATGGGCTGCAGGTGGATCTCTGTTCTGCTATGGACCTGCACAGGCTGCAGGGGCACAGCTGCCTCACCTTGGTCTGCACCATGGGCTGAAGGGGAATCTCTGCTCTGGTGCCTGAAGCACCTCTTCCCCCTTCTTCTTCATTGACCTTGGTGTCTGCAGGGCTGTTCCTCTCACATATTCTTACACCTCTCTCCTGACTGTTGTTGCACACCAATTTTCCCCCCTTCTTAAATACGTTATCCCAGAGGCACTTCCGCCATCACTGATGGGCTCAAGCTAGGCCAGTGGCAGGTCTGTCTTGGAGCCAGCTGGCATTGGCTCTGTTGGATGCAAGGGAAACTTCTAGCACCTTCTCACAGAAACCACCCTTGTAGTCCCCCTTCTATTAAAACCTTGCCATACAAACCTGATACAATTCATAAGATCCCTCTGTGTCTTCTCTCCTCCAGACTAAAGAATCTCAACTCTCTCATCTTTGTATGTCAGATGCTCCTTGATCAGCTTTGTGGCTCTTCAAACACTTATTCCAATAGGTCCATGCCTCTTGCACTGGGGACCCCAGACTGCACTCCAGATTCAACAATGCCCACAAATGTGAAGTTCTTCCAGTTCTCTGAAGCAGTTTCATCTCTTTCTTCCAGATCAGAAGGTTTGCAGCAGATGTGCACCACAGTGTGACTCATCTTCTGCTCTTTAATCCTAAGCCTTTATCTCTGCTGGCTCATTGGAAGTCTCAAGGCAGAGCTTTCTGTTTTCTAGTTGCTCTTGCATATAAAGGACAACTCTCCCTTACTGTATTCCTCCTAAGTAGCCTATATCTGCACACAGCTCTTGACTGGAGTGTTGCAATCTCCTATGTCTCTAACCCCAATGGGATCACAACTCTAAGTGCACACAGACGTCAAATTCATTGTGTTTATTTCCTGTGCTCCATATGTTGGTGCTCTTGAGAGGCACCCAGCTGGCCGATAACTCAGAAAAAGAGTGAGAATTTTGCCCATAATTCTGTCTGTTTAGTATTTGTTTGCGTGAACGTGCTTGATGTAGGCCGCCTTCAACCCCAGTTTGCTGGTTACAAGGTCCCTACTGCTTTGTCCCCCACAAACTTTGTGAATGGGATAGACAATTTTCTCACTTGATTGTTGGTCATCATCTTCTGCCCACCCCAGTCATCCCTAATTTAAGCTCTCCTCACAGTGCTGGCTAAGCCATGATAAAGACTCTTCTGCCCCACTTAACTGGATCCAATCTCTTATTAAAAATTCTCAAGTCTCAGAAAGGATCATAAACCAAAAAAAACATATTAACAACACTACTGTGAAAACAATTACTTACCTGCAGGGTTCACCCACTCCTCATGCCTTTTCCTTCACTAGCAGGATAAAGAATGTCATCTGGACCACATGGACACTTGATCATCACTGCTAGGGCCATGTAGTCAGGCTTGAAACTTCCCTATTTACTTACATTAAAAAGCAGCAGAGAGGTAAAAGACCCAACAAGTCTTGTCAGTTTTTCTGCAATCTACCAGATCAGTACAAATCTTCCTAGATGGTGAATGAGGTTGGCAGATGCAGGTCTTTGTTTCTCATGGCAGGGAGTCTCCATTACTATTACTTGCTACTTTTTTCTGGTGCTCCCACATGGCCCATGTTTAACTGGCTTGGGTCTTGTCTTGAACAAAGCTCCCAAACCCTTTTGTCTACAAGGGCATGGAATCTATTCTGTGATCGCAAGTCTTGAGATAGGGGAGGAATCTTCCTCTTTGTGCCAGAAGTCACAACCTTCCAGCCTTCACTGTCCTGCAAATCTCTGCTTCCCATCCTGAGAGGTACAGACTGCACAACCCTTCTTCAGGACAGTTGATGGCTTGGATATTTGATGCTGCAGTGTAGGAAAATATCTGGTTAATGTCTTGGTAGCTTTCTAATTGTGGTGTTTATTAAGAAACATTGATTTCCTTAGTTGACTCAAAAGATGCTGGATCATAATAATGGGACAATGCTGAACATGGCCATGCATTCAAAAATCTGGAAAACGGAGATCTAGGCAGCACAGTAAGTGTATGTTCACTTTCTAGGTATGGTTATGGGTAGCTAGAAAACTAAGGTTATCCAGTGGAAACGTTTCAGAGTTCAGCTACATTGATCTGGAACTGATCTATTGCAGTAGAGGGTAGCCTGGGATTGTGGAATATGTATTGAGTGTTTTTCAGACCACAGAAGCTTAAAGCTGCTGCTATGTCTGGAACAGGAAAATAGTTTCTTTTTAAACAATGTTGGAGGCTGAAAGGAGCATGTGCTCATCACTGTGAGCTTAGGACAACTATGAGGTCTTCGAGAGGAATCCAAGCACAATGTCCCAGATCTGAGGGATAGTTACAGTATTCCTTTATTAGCATAATGCTCCTGTGTTAAAATACTTGTAATATGTTACTATATTAGGATAATTCAATGTGGAAAAGACATCAGAAACTCATCTAATTTAACCTGAATATGGGAAATGAAGCAGGAAATCAAAGCTAGAAATTGAGTGGTAGGGTAGTTCAAAAGTAATTACAAGAAATTTGAGCGAAACACAGGAGTATTCAGTGAAAGCTTTCATTCCTTTAATTCCTGACTTGTGATTACTTGCTGTGTACGTGTGCTATGCACACTTGTTTTGTATATGAAAGCAAGAGTTTTATTTGCAGACTATCCAACACAGTTTGATTGCAGAGGAGGTGATGGTGACGGAAAGAGTTCTCTAACTCCAAGGAAACTTCCATGAGAACTCAGAACTTAGGTCAGGGGTTGGTTTCTCTCCTTTGTTATTGCCAGCTGGAGTGTCTTTTTTTTCTTTAATTATTATTTTTAATATAGTTGAAAACACTCTGGCTTTCAGTTGCTGAAAATAATTTATTCCACTCTTTTCACAGAAGTATTTTGAATAAAAGAAAACTTAATAAAGGACTGAGAAACTCATAGAGAAACATTTTTTGTAAGCAAATTCTAGAATTTTTTTAGCAATTGAAAGTTTTAATTCATGACCTACATTTAGTAGTTCTATATTAAGAAGGTAACTCTTACAAATCATTCTTATTGGTACATGCTGTTGCATGACACTTGCAGTTTCTCTGGTGTGTTCAATTTTCTCATGAGTTAAAGTTGATTTAGTTTCCTGAACACTGCATTTCTTGTTATCTCTTTTAAAATTATAATACCTTATATATAATACCCTATATATAAACCTAGGTAAATCTGTACCTGGAATGCAAGTTTTTGTGGGAGCTATGCACTTGGTGGGAAAATGACAGAATATGTAACCAGGCCAGTAGGTGAAACCAAGCCATGCCAAATATTTCCTTTAGGAAAGTTTATTTTAAAGCTCTTTGAACACATAATTAGGCCATCTCAGCAAACCATACACTTTCTTAATGCAATTATGAGAAAGCTGTTTAGTTAAATTGCTAATGGTTGTCTAGACATCTTATTGGAATCTCCTGAGTTTGAATTTAATTAAATGGAGGATATCTCCATGTTTCTAGACAGAAGTATTTGGCTTGAGTGTCTTCTCAAAGATGTGGTTTGGAGAAGAACTTACAGTTCCTTTAGGATCAGGAGAATATATCTGCTTTTGGAATTAGATACTGAATAGAGGAGCTGAATTGGAGTTATAAAGAGTACAATTTCTGTTAACACTTCCAGGGATGATTGTATTTCAGAGAAGAAGTTAAGGCTGTACCAGTATGGTTTAGCAATATATGGGAACTTCAGAGAAACGTTCACAGTTCCCCGTTGCCGCTCACAACTACCCTGCTGTTTTTGCCTCAGCAGTGACTGCAGTTGTTTAATTTTTAACTCTTCAGGTTTTCTTAGAGTATAAACCATAATGTTTAATAGAATCACCCTTTTCAAATCTTATGGTGCTGTTCCGTATGAATTATCCCCTGTGAGCTGTTATTCACCACTTGCTCACATCTCTGGGACCTGTTAGCTGTGAAGTTAGCATCCAAATCATCTGCTCTGTTTATTTTCCCAGTATTGGCTTGGCATGCATGTTTTAAAGTTATGTTCTTGGAAGCAGGAGGACTGGAGGATTCCTTAATCTGAGGACAAGCACAGAGGATCCTGGTTTCCCTTGGGCACTGATTCTACCTATTAAATGTAATTACTGAAGGGTTTTTGTTGGATTGTTTGGGGTTTTTTCTTTGTTTGGTTGGGGTTTTTTTTGTTTGTTTTTGTTCTTTTGGGGTTTTTTAAGGAGGGGTCTCCATGTCTAAATGGGAATTTAACAATGTTTAATGTTTTTCCATTTGTATATTGAACATGGAAGTATTGGCTGCTGATTTTTTTTTTGAGACTTGAAGTGAAATTAAATACTATTTTAAGTATTAGCAGATGCTGTAGTGGTGGACAGAATAGCAAAAGAACCTCTTTTGCGGACAAATGGTGGTATTTAAAACTCAATAAAGTTTTGTGTACATGCCATTATCTTGATAAAATAGCTGGTTTTGCTGATGAAGTTCTTAATGTCTTTCTGGAACATCATAAACCAGATTTAGACTGCCTTATAAGTTAAAAAAATGAGCTTTTGTCTATCATCCTTCTAAGTAAAAGACTAAAAGCAACTCTGCATATATGAAGAAAATCTTGGGTTCCGGGGTTGCGGTTTTTTGTTGTTTGTGTTTGTTTTGTTTGCAGTAAGAAGAAAATAACAAGGTTGTGGGGTATTTTTGGTGGACATGGGTATGGTTTTTCTTCAAACAGCGACATATATGTGTTAGTGAAGCATGCAAACAGTCCCTTTTATATCAGTGGGGTTTCTTTCATTAGTGTGATACGAAGAACTACAGCTTTTTATGCTGATCAAGTACTTTAGTGTTAAAGACATCAATCTTAATCCAGTAGTTGCTCTGTAAAATCATTTAATTTTTGTAAAGATTATACACTCTTAGGACAGTGACCCATCTTTTGAAGGAAAAGATGTAGCCACTTACCAGAATAGACTAAATCACAAAGCTGACTTCACTTCCAAAATGTTAATGGGATTTTTATGACCTCAAACTGTTTCTGACACCATCTGTATGTTCTGAACAGGGCTATGGTCTTGAGCTATGATCTGCATACAGAGTTGAAAAATACAGTTTTGGGTTTAAGTACAGTATATATGAGATATTAAAACCAACTTTTTAAATTTATTTTTTTTTGTCTTGTGAAGAAGACAGAGTCTTCCTGACCAACCTACTTTGTGATTTTAGGAAAAGTCATGATCTTGGACACTCTGCGTATGTATAAAGATAGACAAAGAAACACTTACCTTTGTAGTTACAGAGCAGAATTTATTGATGCCACGGCAATCAATGTGGGCACATAGACTGCAACTCCACTGGCAAAGGAATCAAATCCAGAGGGTATAGAATTGTTTTCTTGTACTCTCCAAGATTCCCACTGAGATATATGGTACCTTTTCCTAGAGAATATATTTAGAAGAAAAAGTATTAGTAGCCTCTTGTAGGTTTCTTCATTTGGGCCTGAACAGAGCACTGGCACAAAGAGGAAGTGAAGGGCATTAGTGGTAGAAGATTAATTTTCACATTGGATAGTAGCACCCAGGTACTATTACAAGAGGTTTCTAAGTTCTTGGAGCCCAGATCCAGACTGTTTTAGAGGACTGCTAAAATTCATTTGATGTTCAAATTATAACACTTTACTGATTCCCTGCAGGGCACTAATTACACTAAGTGACATCTAGAACAAATTAAGAGAGACTGGGAAGCTCTGGAGGCAAAGGTGGAGGATGTGGGAGTTCAGGTTGCCTTGTCCCCAGTTCCACAGGTGAAGGGGAAGACTTGTGTAAGAATGGATGTCTTGCAAATGAACAAGTGGTGGTGTGGCTGGACTTGCAGGAGGTGTTTTGGCTTTTGTGACTATATGTCCCTTTTGAAGGAATGGCAGATGGGATTGATGTGACTACATGAGATAAAGCTACGTTTAGCTATGGACTTGACAACATGGTGTAAAGGATTGTCAGCCATAAATGTGGTGACAATAACTTTCCACCAGAGAAGGAATAGAAGTTAAGGGTGGCAAATACATGGACCAAGGTGATGGAAGAGAGCCCTTGGGAAAGGTAAAAATGGTCACAGGAGACCAACCCCAAGCACTTACGCAAGTGCAAGCAACATAGGGAAACAAATGAGATGCGGGAGGTCAGTATCTTGGTGCAGGGCTATGATGACTTTGGAGTCACTGTAGAACAGAACACACGGACTGCATCCTGGCTGATTGTTAGGGGTCATTGGGAAGAGGAGTGGCAGCTACTTTCAGTGAAAGAGTGCTCCAAAAACCTATGTGAGATGCTGATGTGGGAGACATGGCAGTCTGGGACCTGGATTTGTGTCTAACTGCCATTGGATACTGACACTTCAGAATGAAAACCAGACAAGTTTTTATCCTTTACTAATAAGTAGATGTTTTAACTGCCAAATGTAATAATGGCAATAAGACTTGTAGACCATGGTAATAACATACTTTCTTATGAAAACACAGAACCTCGTGTGGCTCAGGTGCCACATTCAGGTTCTTTACTGTGTTGTACTTTCCGTTTACATCTTGCCCGTGTCTGGCTGCCTGCAATGTCATAAGGAGAATCCTGCCATAGGGTTGCCATTGAAGTGGTGTCGACAACACTACTTCTCGTGGTTTACCCAAAATCGAGACATTTTGATTTCACACCTTCTTGGTTATGGCTCTTTGTGAAGCAGAAAAGTGTTAATCCAGCAGAATCCTCTTGCCAAGGCAGTGTAGGAACTTAAATGGGATCAGAAGTCTCTACTTCCCCTCTTTTCATTCCTGCAGAGTTAGTATAGGTGAATCTGCTTTGTAAGTTGGTGCCAGTTAAGTACAGTTGGCTCCTAATGAATAGAGGTCATAGTGCCAAAAAGCCATCCTGCTTCACATTAGGTTCTTTTCCCCAGTCTCTCTGGAAAAAGGAGGAAATTTCCAAGCAAAGGGAATATTTGCAGAATGTTTTGTAGTTTATGCTATACCTTCCTTTCTGGAATATTGTAACAAATGTGTCTAGCAGGTGCAGACATTAAATCAAAAGGTAAAAAAATGCAAAGAAAATCTCTAGTAACTAGTAAATATGTACTTCAGTTTACTTAACACTTGCTTAAATCTCTGACAGCTGAAATCAGAATGCCTATTAGGACAAGATGTAATTTTCATGTCTGTCTCAGCTGAGGTTTGTTGTAGGAATGAGACCTACTATTCAGTCTTACTTAAGTCTCACTTGCTTTTAAGGGACCACAGCTTGCTACTATAGGTAGGAAAAGTAAGGCACTGGGATATATTCTTCTGGGAAAAACCAGTCACAGAGGATTCTGCTACAGGATGTTGAAGACTTTTAGAAGGAATTTTTTTAAAAAAACCTCTGCTTTTAAATAGTTCTGCAACTAAAGTTGAGGAAAAAGTATCTCTGGATAAGTTCTGTTATTTGCATGATCTGCTAGATTGGAAAATTTGCAAGCATTATAAACAGTAAAACATGAGAAAAGTAGAGTTTTTACTGCGCTATTTAGTTGCAAGCTTCTTCTGCTTTTATGTGTTGCTGTGTATCTTGGTCTTGCCTTTGGATTACTTTGTATTCAAAGAAAATGAATATTTGGTAAGAAAAATTCTTTAGTATTATGTAACATAAATTGGCTTCTGCCAGCCACTGTGGCTAAGAGTTTTTAAAGACTTCTTTGCTGCCCAGCTTGCTGAGGTATACTTTCAAGCTGTTTATGCCTATTTAACGTTGGAATTGCACTCAAATTTCATATCCTTTTACCAAAATACATTGTAAAAATAAAAAACATTCTGAATCACTTTCTAAATTAAAGGAATTGGTAAGAATTTTACAAGTAAATGAGGACTTGGAAGTCTGGTTGATTAGTAAGAACTTGCCATTCTAATAAAGTCTGTTTTTTTTCAAAGTATGCCAACCAGTAATTTTTCTTTTGTGTCTCTAATATTGCTTCTTGAGGAATAAGAACTGCAGTGTACTGAAATTTGAAAGGCAGAAGGATGATCTGCTTTGCAAATTTGCACTAGAATCAAAACTGTTATGTTAATAGTTGTTACTATGTTGAAAATGTTACCAGCATAGGGACTGCTTTATTCCACAAGCAAATACTAGAGGATATTTAGGGAAGGCTTTTAGCTAATTTAAAAAGAAAACAGACTGTACTTTGCTTTTAAAAAAATTGATGTCTTTCACAGAAAATGTTTTTCAGCAGTGGAAGACTTGTAAGGAAATTTTTTCAATAGCTTTCTTTTTTTACTGCAACATTTTGGTATGAAAGCAAAACCCAAGAAGTTTAGTTACTTTGCAAGTTACAAGCCTGTAAGTCTACTCCTTAAAAGGCACAAATATGATTCCAAGTATATCCTCAGACAGTTCTCCACAAAAGATGTGAGAGAGACTGCTAAGAAATTATGCCAAAAATATTTACTGGTCTAAGAGTAAAGAGGAAAAAGCATTGTAAAACTGAAAACTGTTTTCTTACAGTAATGATAAAGTAATTTAAAATTGCAGACCACAATTATTGCCATATGACTGCCATTCATTATGTGCTTTAAACAGAATTTTAGCAAACTATAAGCAAATCTTCACCATTGATTGTATGCATACTAGGCAACTCTATAATTTACATTATATGTTACATATTTTTATAACTTCCATAATCACCACAACAGGAGTTTGCCTTTTATTTTAGAGGGCATAAATATTGGTAAATATTTAGTTAATTTTATATGTATAATTGTAATCTTAAGCATAAGTATTATTCATTATGCTTGAGTGCAGTTGATAATTCAGACCACTCAGCAATGTGACCTACTGTTCATTATGTTTTCATGAATGTTTGTTTAGAGATGACCTTGTAGGAGACTTGCTTACCAAGACACTGAGGGGCTTAGGAATCCAAACATTCACTGTTTAATTTTGTCTCCTTTTAATTATGACAACAACAGATTTTTCCTTGGGGTGGTGAAGAGTCAGGTCGGGGAGCTGATTTATTTTGTCCTGTGGACTGTGAAATGAGGCTATTGAACGCCTCCTCTGAGAATGGTGACCATTGTTAGCCAATTACTACCCCAGGAAGGAACACTTAGAGGAAACACTTCTAAGGACACAGACTTCAATGATTGAGGTAGAGTCAGATTTAATGGCCTTCCCGGTCTTCTCTCTGAGGGGTGGGGGTGAGAGAGAGAAACTTAATGGATGGAGAATTAAGGCGCCTTTCAACTATGTTCTAGTGTGTTCAGTAAATCTGAACTTTCTGATATTCAGGGAATACCTAAGATATCTACTGAAATCTGCCTCATATCTCCCTGAAATAAAACTGCAGTCCAAATGCCTTCAGAGTTTGCTTTGCACGGGGTTATTGTGGGTTTCTGTTTGGTATTGGGATTTTTTTTTTTGTCTTAGCTGAAATGCTACTTTGGAACACAAGTGGTGGAAAGCGGCCAAATTTTGTATTACCCAGAGACTACCACCAGATAGCAGTGTTGTTTCTGTGCTTCGTGAGGCAGGAGTTGATCTTCAGCCAAGTATCAGTCTTGTATTAAATGGAAAGGCTTATGGAGATGGCTTCCTTCTTGGTAAAGCCTGGTATGTCTTAGACTCACATAATTTAGTAGAGCAATTATAATTTCAAGGGTGTAATTTATTTTTCTTTAATTTGTTTGAACAGATTTTGATATTGAAATCAAATACATAGTATCAGGTGATACCATGCCAAGTTTGGGTTTGTTTGGTATTCTTTCTATGGAAATAGCATTTTACCTGCATAATAGTATAATACAAGGCACGTGCTCAATAAATGAAAACACAAACCACTTCAGTCCATATTTCACAAGCGTAACTAGACTTCAGTCTTGAATTAAATATCTATTTCGTTTACCCTCAGTCTAAGTGTCTGGTTGTTGGGACTGGCACTCAATGTTGGAGTGTGACTTCTAAGAATTTTGATGTCTGCAGGGTGCAAGACCTGTGAACTGTTCATAGTTTTTTAATAGTGCAGTTTTTGACTGTATGCTGCAAAATTAACTGTGATGTCACCTTGCCAAAGCCTAATGCAGAAGTTCCAAGAGTGAATAAAGGAAATAAAATATTACTGGCTATGCAGTTATCTTTGGACAGTCTCCAGGCTGAAGATGTTTTTTCATTGTAAACTTCTAGAGGTCTCAGTGTGAGACCATTTCTTTGGACCCACCACAGGGACCCCATGAGTGCCAAACCCAGAGGAGGAGAAGAATTATTGTCAAGCACACAAGGAAACCCAGCAAGTGTGGTCTCATCACCACATAAATCCCCACTTAAGCCAGTTTCACTGCATGGTTTCTTTGTCAAGGTCTCTCTTTAAAGCTGCACTGTCAAAAATTTGAAGTCAGAACAAAAATGTGTGAAGGATTGCCTTGGGCAAGTGAATTTTCAACTTCTAGTGCAAGTGCAACACATCCTTGTCCAAATAAATGAACATTTTATAATTAACTTCATTATTTCTCATTTAAGAATAACTGGTTTATTCACAGTTATTCAAAGTGTGATGTATTAGTTTCCATGTTGTTCATCAGTAGCTACCAGCACCAAATGTCAGTGTTGCACATGAAAGTAGAAAAAGGACCAAATTATTGATCAAGTGTTTTGCTTTTTATGTGCTAGAGGTGCCAGAAGAATCTCTGAAACCCTGTCCGTATCCGCATCAAAAATGCGGCATTCCTCCTAAGAAACAGACTCTTAAAGATGACGAATGGATGTCTTACAGTGGCCAGCAGGTCCTTACTGTCTTCTCCTTGAGAGTACCAGGAAGTCTTTGCACACACATCTCCTTCTTTCTTCCAGTGTTCCTGCCCAGTTTCAGGTTGGCTTTTGGTAGCTCTTTCTCACCTCTTAATCTGCCACCTACGACTGTTCCAAAATACCAGTTTCATTCACCAGACTGGAGAAGCTCAAGCGTATTTGTCATCATCCTTGCACCTTCTTAGAGCATTTCCTTGAGTCACACTTTAGAAGGTATAGGATAAATGTTCAAGTGCATTCTTTTAGATAAAATAGGGGTTTAACTGTTGGGGTTTTTTTTAATTCTTACTATGTGTTTATGTAGTATACTCTGCCTTTGGCAAGTGTAGTTTTATCAATATACTCACTCTGAGATGTTCTGTGTCCTGTGCATGTGACTAAATGCAGCAATTTTTCACTCAATCAGAGCATTACTGTTGAATCTTGGGATGGAATCCTAGATATAGGAAACTCTTCAGCTGGAATGGTAGAATTCTCTCAATTCTTCTTACTCTCTTTAAGTCTTTCTCATTTATCCTGAAAAATAAGAGAAAAACTGCTGTGACAGCCGAGGTTAGCTTAAAAATTGTGTTTGCAAGTGGGTTTGACTGATGCCATTTGCGGATTCTGCTCTTCTGCTGTTTTCAGCTATGCTTTCTCCAGTGTGCTGTGGAAGTGGCTTTGTAGAAATGGGAGAAAGAGGCATCATGGGTGCTATGATGAAGTTCCTGCCAAATATGTGATGGTCTCTTCACTGGGGAGAAAGAACTTTACTTGCCTAAAAATTAAGACAACTATATTGCAGTAAAGACAATCTGGTATGGTATCTCCCAAGATATCTGCCAAGTCCTGTTGTAGAAAAGCTGAGGAAAGAAAGCACTCAGAGAAAAGCAGCTTTACTGCTCTGTGTAAAATCTTTTCTAACTGACCTAAAAGTGAGTAAACCAGCTGTTGTAAAAGCTGTAAGACTGCTAATACAATAGAAAAAACAGAAATGTTCAATGTGTTTCAAAAGAGGAGAACAGAGGGATATTCAGTGGTAGCTGGCAGCCTCCTGGTTTTTTCTTGAAATGAAAAAAAAGAGACATTTGGTAAGCTGGTGCAGATAGCTTATTGGTGCTACTTGGAAAGCGAATATATTGCCCTAATATTTTAAAACTCATTCTCCCACTCCCTGCCCCAAATATGTCAACCCATTCCGCAAAAAAACCAGCAAAAAACCGACACCTTAGTGTGATGAGGTACTGCTATGAGCATCACTGCATAACTCCTTGCTTAGACTCTGCTTGTTGGTTTTCAGATAGTGACGCTGTGGCTTTCTGGGCTACGGCAAACTTTACATTACCCTGTTCAGGTCCATGGAAGTCTCTTGCTGACTCTCAGAAGTCACTTGCACATTCCTTGCTTTTTAACTGTACCATGGCCTTCTTTGGGGAAGTCCCCCCTTCTGCTTCTCTTCTGCCAAATAGCCCCTTCCCTAACAGTCTGTAAACTTCCCTTTTCCAAGGGAATTGGACCACGAAGTTGCCATATACATCTCCTGGATTTAGAAAACAGCCCCTGAACCTCCGGAATCTTCTGAAGTAGAGCATGTCGTGAGTAATCACCAGCTTGTAACCAGTTGTGTCCAAAGCAGCAAAGAGGCTGGCAGTGACCTTTAACAAGACTTTGCTAGATCTTTAGAGATGAGGGAATGAGTCTGATCCTGAAAATCATTAGCCGGTAAATGCTGATGTTTTGGTAAAAGCCCCTGAAGATAACTGAGAACAGGTGGTTGCATGATGTCCTGGTTGGCTTGTATAACGCATGGTGGGATGCTGCATCCCACTGTTCTGTGGAATCAGTCTAGACATGGCAATTCAGTGGAAGTTCTGAGGAGCTTCAGTTGCTTTTGCTTCTAAAAGTAATCAAGAGTGACTTACTAGTTGAAAAGAAAGTACTTGTACATAGTAGAAAAACATACAGTAGGTTGCAGCAGCTGGGAACTAAAGCCGTACTACTGCAGACCTGAAAGACTCTTCAACAGTGTGACTTTCATACCAACAGAGCTGCTTTTTCAAGACTGAATGCCTGTCTTTCAGACAGAACTTTTCTGATTTTCTAGAACAAGCCTTATATCCCATACTTAGACATTTTGTTGGACCAGCCTTTTCTGGGCTTTATGCATGAACAATAATGTCTCAAGTAATGTCTCTGCTCATGGCCCCTAAGAGCAGTGCGGATGGAGAAAATTGGTCTGCAGTTTCTAAAATTTATAGTAGTGGTTGAATTTTGAACTGACATTCCAAAAGTGAAATTTGGAAAGGTGTACTTTTAATTCTGCAATGTAGATTCTCTATTTGTTGGCTTCAAACATAACTGGAGGCAAATTACTGAAGCCTGTGCTTTCTTGTGTTTTTGATGAAGAAAATGATGACAGTCATAGCGGTTGGGGTCAGGATTTTTTAAAGACCTCTAATGAGTAAAATGGTAAAAATGGTCTAAAAAGAGAAAGCTTGGATGGTGAAAGAATTTTTTTAGCAAGACCAGGTGATTTAAAACAAACCATCCCTGGAAAAGAAAACTTATACAAGGGCATAAAATTGGGTTTTTGCAGCTGACAGGATGGCTTCTTTGTCCCTGTTGGAGATCTCACCTTCTTTTCCATTTCCCTGCCACCCTTCCAACTCACACACCTTTTCTCAGTTTTACTGGCATTTATCCAGTAGTCAGTTTGTGTAATACTGCACACAAGTACTTCCTGCAGAAGGTAGCTGAAGGTATGCCTGGTGTCATGTACATTATTGAAGTCTGTTTTCAGCCTTTCTCTATTACAAGAGGCATCCCTGTTATGCTAATGATGGATGGAAATAGCTAAGAAATTCCATTTTAAAAATGGGTATTTATTATGTACAAGTGGCAATAATTGTCTTTTCCAGCCTCCAGCATTTCTCAAAAATTATGCAGTGGAAAAGTAGAAGCAGTCTTCTTGAAACTACTGGGGTTTGATACTTTTGGCTGAAAATCTAGAAGTGGTTTAACCTTGAAAAATAATAAAAGTTGAAAGGAGAACTGATGGAAATCAATATTAACATTCCAGTTTCGCTAGCCTAAATTTGTAATACTAGTGAATTTTTTAATGATCAATCTTAAACTAAATGGAGCCCCTGCATTATCTGTGGATAAGTGTTTTTCTTTCTTCTGAAACACAATTTTAGATTGGGCTGAGTTAAAGTTGGCACCATTCCCTGTCCTCCCCATGATATCAAAGTGCACCATTTATTTTAACTTTTTAGTAGCTTCTGCCAATGAAAACAAAAGTTATAATTAATAGTCTCAGCAGTTTTGCTGCCAAGGGTTCCTGGTCATGATTTTTAGTTTGTTTTATGCTGCAGATGGATACCTCTGAACCTAGTTAACAATTTTTTTTTGCTTGCCTACTACTGTCCAAAGAATTATTCAAAAAGAACCTAAAAATAACACATGGACATTAAAGAGTTAATTTGATCATAAAATTTTTTTGAGATAAAAAGAAAGGATCTAAGGATAAAAAGAAGCTAAGGTTCCTCTTGAGGTTAAAACACAGTCTCACAAAGCAGTCAATTAATTGTTCTAAAATAATTTTACTTGTAGAGTTATATTGCAGATGGGGTGTGTTCTGATGCTGACAAATGACTACACAATAAGTGTATGGGTTAGCAGGCTGAGGTCTTATCTCTTTGCTCTTAGGAGTGTCATGTAATTAATTGCCCTAATAATTGCAGTCCTGTAAGACTAGTAAAATCTCTTTCATGGTGATATGGTACTTTTTAATTATTCAAGTGTATATATATTTCTAAATATATGATCTGATTTCTGACTGTAGAGAGAGTTTGGGAAGTACAACTTTAACACAGGGCCTTTAGGAAAAGGTAATTATTCTTGCAAAATACAGTAGGTCCATTCTCTCTGGTTTGTTGGTTGGTTGGTTTTTGTTTGGTTGTTTGGGTTTTTTTATATTATTGACAACTTACGAACTTGCTTTTGCTGCATTTGGTGTTAGTGCTTTCCTACTATGGAGAAATGTTTAATCTTTCCCCCCCGCTTTGTCTTCATGGCAATGTTGTTAATGTAGCAAGCTGGATATTGTTGTGGCAAGACTCTGATGTCTCATTTTGCTCTTTGCTTTTCTTCCAAAGAAGCTTTTGTTCTGCTTATATCATTTTATGTGACTGAGACTCCTGTGGAAGGTTCATTGTGGGTGGTTCTGATCAGATGTGGGTTCATTTGATCAGATGCTGTTTACCTAGGCCATCTGATTAATGAGCACAGGTCTGAGTGGGATTCATACTGTAATAAGAGCCTTGGACAGACACAAACCTAAAGAATGAATTCAGGCCATCTTATTCTGTAGGACTTAGTGACTGAGCTGAGTGAAGCTGCAAACAGAAACCTCAGATTTGAAAAATCTATCTGTGACTTATGTCTCTTCTTGCACTGTCATTTCTATAGTTTCCCTACTTCTTCAGAACTATAATGATTTGAAGAGAGCTAATTAAATGTCCTAGTTCCATTGCAGCATTCTGTGGGTACTTGAGATATCCCAGCAGGCAGTGCCTAAATGTGTCTGAAAGTTAACTTTGTCTCCTTAAACATGATTCTTCTCCCTCCTGTATTTCTTTGTTCACTTGTTGATATGCTACTTTTAGAGTATCTGAATGTTCCTCATACATATTTTGCATTTATTATACTCCTCTATACTATGTCAGCTTTTCCAATAGAAGAGTCTGAAATGCTCATTTAATTTGGGAATCTCACTTGCTTTGGTCTTTTAATAAATTCTACCATATTTTCAGGAGGCCTATATTTCCTATTTTTTTAAAACATTGCTATATTTGATGAGTCAGAGAGCTGTCATCTTAGCTATTTCTGAAAACCTTGTGATTAAAGCTAAAAAGTGTTCTTAGAAGTAAACTCTCTGGATTAGATTTTTAGTTGCTCTAAACTGAACTTCTGCTGTCAGCACAAGTTTTTGTGTCTTATTTGAATTTCTGAAGTAATTTTTGCTGTATCAAGGGTGTTTGAGCACCTGAGGGTCAATGACTTGTTCTTGTCACTGCCATAATGCTGATGAGAAGAGTCTCTTGTTCAGCAACCAGATGGGGTGTGAATTAAACAAAAGTTCCTAATTTGCTGACATGTAAAGTGGACCACCTCACCTATTCTTCTATAACAATGTCATCAAACAAGACTTTTCACCTGTTCTGAGAAGTAAAAAATTAGCTATGGAACAGCTGGGCAGCTGCAAGGACATGATATGGAAAAGATTATTTGTCTTGGTCTGTTATGATTTGTAAAGCCTGAGGATAGGGATTGCCTGCAACTTTGCCCACATTCTCCCCATGGTTGCACTCCTCACTGGACTTCCATCAGTGTAGAGAACCAAGAGTTAATACGATTAGAGGGACTGAAGCTCTTTGAGTACAATGTTTGACATTGTATTCTGGCACAGTATTGCTGGCTTAGGTGCAATAGCAGTGCAGCTGGTAGTGTAAGACAATGCAGGTAGCCTGCATTGAAACCTGAGATTTCCAGGTGTAAGGTAAATCCCTATATGCTGCAGTGTATTTCCAAATGTGGGAACTGTGGTGGCAGATAGTTTTGTGCAGGTCCGTCTTATTATTATTCTATTTAAGAATATGTGTTTTATTTTAAATAGGTATTAAAGTCAGCATTGCTGTAAATGTAATTGTGTTAGTGCTATGGCATGAGTGTAAATTGTGGGAGGACTGTAGGAAGTGGGCTACCACCTACGATTAAATTAAGCTTAAAAACATAATTAGAAAAGAAATGTAGCTAGAATAATGGAGAGGTTCCTGCTCTTAATTATTCTCAAAGGGTCCTGCCTCTAAGGGTCTTGAATTGCTGCAGGAAGAGCCTCTGCTGATAGGATGCCTGGAGGACAGCCTCCTCTGATGAAGACTTTCAAGAAGTATTTAGCCTCTGAGGCAGCTGTGGAAGATGATTCAGGACCAATGAGCAATGGAACAGAAATTCCTCTTATTAGCATCAAGAATCAATGAACAAGAATCTTCTTATTTTCTATACTATGGTTTGACTAATAAAAAGCAGACTTTTGAGATCTTGACAGCTTCTCATTGCTATAATATTATTTTGACCAAATAAGCACTAAGAAATAAGGGGTATTTGGTCATTCCTCTTTGGGTAATAGGAAAAAAATAGTAGAGAGAGAGCACAAACATATTAACTTGCATGGTAAAACACTGAAACCTCTTGGAACTATAAGCTGTCTCTGCACAACTTCTTGCTATAATTCTTTTCCAGTTTAGTGGTTTACCTACAAATGTTCATCCAGCAATGTGCAACTCTGTAGACAGGAGAGCTGGCAACCAGAATATTGCATGTAGAGAAATCCCTCTTCATGTGTTTGTGTGGAAGAACTGATGGGACATTCTATGCTGTGAAAAGTTAAAGGAATATGAAAACCTGACTGTCGTTAAAGAGAAATTAATCTACTTTCTCTCTACAAAAGCTCACTAGATTTCATAGGCAGACAGAGGGAATTCCTTGCTGTCATCCAACAACAGCTGATGCAGTCCACACTGAATTTGGCATCACTCCAACTGTCTAACAAACTCTAGGGGAAGTAACCACATTAAAAATCTCTCAGGTATATCTCTCATTTGCCATAGCGTATATAGACCTAAGCTGTGTTACTAAAGGCTTCATCCTATAGCAGATACTGTGCTAGAAAACTTTAGAAGCAATCACTTTCTCACCCACAGGTTAGTATCCATGTGGCAAGCTTTTTTTCTTCCTTTTTTTGCTCCAAAATTGATTATGAAATTATGGGTTTGACTTTTCCCTCCTACACAGAATCCCAGAATTAGCTGCCTTAAAAAGGATCTCTGGAGGTCACCTGGTCCAGTCTTCTGCCTAGAGCAGGCTGAACTCAGATCAGGCTACAGGCATAATAAAAGCCTTCTTTAACTACTTCTCTGCGAACAGAAATATGTAATCTTGCCTATTGCACTCACAATAATTGCTAAGGTTGTTCTGAGCTACCCTCTCTGAGATGCTTTAGGGACAGCATGCTAAATTAGTCACAGAGTGGCATGTAGCTGTTTTATTAGCTTTATAAAGCTGTAGCTAACGTTTAAAAAACAAATAATCAAACAAAAGCCCTGAAAATGACCTCAGCTCTGGTTCTACGAGTACATGCTTTCCCTGAGATGACAACAACTGACGGGTACAAGTTGTGCTGGGTAATAGAGCAGCGTGTGGCAGCACCTCAGTGGCAGAGCCTTCTTGGGCAAGAGTAGTGCCCCTGTTGAATGTGATGAATTATTTACAAGCTCTTTCTGGAGCCAGCATACAGAAAAAAATGCAAGCCTTGTGTTGGAAATCTTCCACCCCCCCACCCCCCCCGTCTTGAGTTTGGGATGTGATGGGCAGTTTGGAATGGCACACATCTGCCACTGACTCTGTGGGTCTGAAAGAGGGGAGACCCTGCCATTCTGTGTAAGGCCGCTTTTCACAATGCCAAGTAGATGGCAGAGTGTGGTAAATAAAAAAAGGCCTAGGAAATAGTTGAATCAAAGTAAGAACTCCACTAATTATATTTGAGGCTACACAGAGGGAGCCCAACACTGGATACATTTTTCAAACTGCTGGAAGAGAAAAAATTAATTATACCCCCAGTCACAAGTTGAGGTCATTTATTTAAAGGAAAACTGCTACGGTGCTTCATAATTTATATGGCTGGGTATGCTTTACATAGCTGGACTTGTAATGTGATATTTATTATATTCTTAAAAGGAGACCATGCTCCAAAGACATAACATTAAAATTCTCTACTGGGAGGTAGTGACACTCTACACTGAAAGCAAGCAGCCTGATTTCTTTTGCTGCTGTTCATCATGGTGGCATTTTGAAAGCTGTTCGGTTCAATAATATGGGTATTGCATATGAGTCCCTAGTTTGGTCTAATAATGGGAAAGGCAGAACAAAATGTGGTTTGCTAGAAGTGCCATGACTTGTGGAACGGTGCAGACAGAACATTGAGCTGGTCTTATTTTTGTGCAGCACAGGCAATTCCTCCTCTAATGACAGCAAGTAGAGAGTGAACCTGCCTTTACCTGTGAGCTAATGATCTTTGCCATCTTTTCTTACTTCGGTCTCTCAGTCTTAGCTTGAATTACAACACACATGAAGCAGCAGCCATAGTTACAGTGACCTTTGGAAATGGAAGCAGCTTGTTTGAGGCAGAACATTTATTTTTGCTTGCATGTTCTGCAATGATAAAGCTTAGGCAGCATTATTAATGTAAGTAAACTGATGAAAAGTATTGAAATATAATGAAAATTGCTGGTCTGAGAAATCCTGATGGAAGGAACTACTTCAACTTACCAATTGTACTGGAAAGATGAGTGTGTATGAATCAGGATTGTAGATTATAAAATTTGAACTGCAAGTAGTAACCACAGACCCTGCATTTGTTCCTGTGATCTCAACTTCTGGAGCCATAGAACTGACAGGACTCTTTAGAAAGTCCATGGAAAGACAAGAACAGGGCAGGAATAACCTGCCCACTGTCACAGCTTCCTTTCAACAGTGAGTTCACAGTTGAGAACTGATGTTTGTGGCTTAGTAAAAGGGTTAGCAGATATGGGCTATCACAAAATCTTTACTGAAGATAAGAAAGGAAAGAAGGATCCTGCAAAGTAGGATATTACTTAAAAAATTGACCTTAAATCAGCATTTAGGGATATGATGTGTTGTTGCTAGGTATTTCAGGCTTGGTTTTAAGTTTCTTGTCTCTTAATCTGCAAGGTGAATTTTGAAATAGAGAAGTTTTTCACTGTAATAAAATTCAGTTTTTATCTGTTGTGTCATTTTGGAGGATATATGAAGAGGTTCTGACTTCTCTGCAGCTCAAAGGTGTATTTGTTTTGGAAGCAATTTGCTCAGTGTTTAATGATGGTGCAATGACAGAAATTGGTTTGTCTATCAGTACAAACCTTTTAGGAATGAGATTGTATTCCATCAACTGACTTGCGTGAAATTCAAATGTTCATTCACATATTTTGGAAAAGCATGAGAAGCCAAAATTGCTACTTTCACCATCCGGAGAGAATATTTATTGCCCTTGACTGAATCCAGTCATCTGTTGGGATGGAGCTCATTGACAGGAAAGAAGAAGGTGGAGGCCAGCACAGGAACTTCCTCTCCCTTTTCTGTTAAAGAAGTTTGACATTTCAGTGTAGAATTGATTAAATTATTCCTGGACCTTTTAGGTTATTTGTGTATCATGAAACCAGCTCATGGGATTGAAGCAAGGAGGCTGAACAAAAAAACTAACCTAATACGATTCTGTAGCGTGTATTTCACACAATCTGTTAGTGGGAGACTGGGGAGAATGTTATAGCAAGCTATGCATTCACTGTATATCTTTATTGTGAATACTTGACAATGCTCTTGCATAGAGTAAAAGGTAGTAATATGAGAAACTAATTAAAAAGTTGTTTATTGGTTGTTCTCTAGTGCAATTGCTCTAAAATTATTGTGGCTAGTGAGGGGGGGAATTGAAATTCTATTGTTTTGTTCAAAAGGCTTTTTCAGTCCTTCAAATTTTTATTTTTAATGCACTCATTGCCATTCACTTTCGTCATAAACAATTCAACAAATTTTAGTAACAGTAAAACATTAGGCTAACTAAAAGCAGTGACTTGAAGAAAAAAGCCTTGAAGCTACCAACACTTGTATGGAGTAAAAGTTCAAGTGATCTTATTTGAATGTTCCTGTATAAGGAATTATTTTCCAGTGGTAAAATGCATCTGTAGAAGTATAGCTGGAAAACAGAGTGGGGGGAATATATACAGTTATCCAGTGGAAAGATTTATTTATCACTTCATGAATTTATCAGATTTTAAACATCTATTTTGTGTTATCTACATGTGTAACAGCTCTGTCCTGATGTATCTGGGGAACGGAAGCTACTAACTCATCACGGGTGTTAGAGAGATCCTCAACTACCATGGCAGGTATCAGACTTCAGGGAAAATAAAGATTTTTTTTTCCCCCTCATCATTTTATACTTTAAGAAACAGACAACATTTCCTTTCCCTTTGATTAACCTCTTTAAATATGATAAGAAAATGACACCTGAAAAGGAGAAATGAACAGAACATCAGTATAAATTCTTTGTAACTGGACATTCAAGTTCCTAGGTTTTATGTTTGTTTGGGGTTTCTTTTTCCTTACCACAAAACTGGGCACACTATTCTAGATGTGCTCTTGCAAATAGCAAATCAAAGGGAATAAACTCTGCTAGCATGCATTATG
This sequence comes from Campylorhamphus procurvoides, assembly GCA_013396655.1. Classification (NCBI taxonomy): domain Eukaryota; kingdom Metazoa; phylum Chordata; class Aves; order Passeriformes; family Dendrocolaptidae; genus Campylorhamphus; species Campylorhamphus procurvoides. Next base: position 1,150,786 of record WBMV01003373.1, on the reverse strand, counting down.
GTATGTAGTTGTTTTTCTTTGCTGCAAGGATGGGCACACAAGCTGATTGTTTTCAGCTTGCTGTCTATCAACACACAGAGATTTTCTCTGCATAGATGCTCTCTAGTTTATCAGCCCCCAGCCTGTAGTGTTGTGTGAAGTTATTTCATCCCATGTGCAGGGCTTGACACTTGCATTTGCTGAACTTCTTCAGCTTTCTTGCCAGCCCATTTTTCAAGCTTGTACAGGCTCCTGTGAGTAGCAACTCCAGTGTATTGGCTGCTCCCCAACTGGTATCTTGTACCTATTTGTTGAGAGTGCAGTCTGCCTCCATCCTGGTCTTTTGTATTGACATCAAGGACTATAGACCATGTCATCATTCTTTGAGGCATGTTCTAGCTACGTGGCTGCCAGTTGTACCTTTTTCAATAGCCCCATCATGGACTGAAGTTTAATTGACTGTCCCATGGCTCCTAAGAGTCTTTTGATACCCTTCTCTAAGATGAGTACAATGTTTGACTTTTATAGTATTGGGAATCTCCTCCAATCACTATGATCTTTCTTTGAGTCTCTGTAAAGTATAATTGCATTAATACAAAGGTTTTATGATCCTCCTTGTCTGCAAAAATTTGTCAGCTTCTGCCACCATTATGCTAAAAGACAGCAACAGATGGAGCAACTGTTACTGGGCTGTCATTTCTATCAGGCAAGGATGCCTGGCAGAAGTAGAAAAGGAGAACTCTGAAATACTTTCTGGGAGGAAATATTAAAGCAGAAAAATTTACCTCTGGTATCATGGGTAGTTACAAACACTTTGTGTGCATGCCTGTAAACAAAGATAAGGTTGATGCTGATAAGGTTTTTGGTTATTTGGGGGATTTATTGTTTATAAACATCTCAGTAGTTGCAAGGGAGTATTTAAATAACTGATCAAGCAACTAAATACCATTTAGGTCCTTTGCAATTGCAAGTGTGAAGCAGCCAAAGAACATGTAAGACTTCTCTGTTTCTCTGCATGGCCTGAGTGCCAAAGCAGAGGTGTTCTGTGTGGTTTTGGAGAACCTGCATTGGGAAAATGTCATGCGCTGTCCTGTTTGGAAAATGTGGAACTTTTCAACTGCAGTAGGAGCAGCACAATTCCAGTGTGTTAGAGTGTGGCTTAGCTTGGTTTGGCTTAGAAGGGTGTCTGATGCAATTTGATATTCCATAAAATTTCAGTAGGACATGCTAGATGTATTTCTCTCTGCCTTTGGATTCAGAACATGTACAAAGAGACCTAACTCTGTAGATGTTGTGATGTTAAGTTTTAAAGTAGTTATTTTGGAAATGATGCTTGAACCATGCTACAGAGAGGACGTGAGGACGGAACAAGTAACTGTTAATGTCTAATTTCATTTTACTTCAGTTGACTTTATGATAGAGGCTGCCATATTCATATTGAAGTCTGAGAACTGGAAAGGCTTCCAGATTTATTTGGCTCTGTGAGATACTAGAAAAGCATGCTGGATCCCAGACTACGAGGAAAAACACAAGCATCTTGTTATTGCAGACTATGTCACTGTGGCTTACTAAAGTCCTTCCTTGGAAAGAAAGTGGCTGAACTACACTTACTGGCCATTATGCTGGCATTTATCAAGAAGATGCATTGATTTTAGACAAGTAACAATTTTATAGACATTTTTCTGATCAGCTTAAAATAGTCTGGGTTTTTTTTGTTTGGTTGGGATTTTTTTAAGGAACAATCAAAATAACCTGTTCTTGAATATGTGAATGTGGGGAATGATTCTCTCATGAACTGTGACAAGGGATCCAGACCATTTCTTCAATTTCTAACTTCTGTGAGAAAAAATAAGTGAAAAATGTGGCATGAAGCAGACTGAATCAACACACCATGACATTATAATGAGTTGATAATCTGATGTCAGTCTGCTTGTAAATTCAGGCCAGCAGGAGCTGTGCATGGTTCGTTGACAAATAAAAAGATCATTTAGCCAAGGTGTATATCAAGTTACAGCATGCGATCTAGGTGTTTTCTGCCAAAAGCAAAATTTACAGGGAAGCAAAGCTACAAAACTGCTGCTTCCAGAGCACATGCTGGGAAGGCTCTCTGTAAGGATTAGGTATGTAATGATGTGCTTACACTCTTCAAGACTAGGGAGAAAAAGCAGGAGGTGTATTTATCTTGAATAGAGCCAACAAGCTGCACATTTATAATGGGATCTGGCATGGTGCTTGTCACTGCCATGAGGAAAACTGAGCCTGTGCCTCTGTTCCTCTTTAATACAGGTAACAGCAACATACACAATCTTCTGCCTCTGTTTATTGTTCTCCTGGTGTTGGGTTTCCTGTGATTAAATAACAGCAGAGGTTGTGGGTCAAGCAGTCAATACAAATAACACAGAGTTATATTCAGTATTTTTTCAAAGACATGAAGAGCTGGCCTAAGACTCTGACTCAGAAGCCATTTCTCTAATCATTAGCTATAGCACATATTTGTAATATTTTTATTTACCTTTCTAGGAAAGCCTTTAGGGTATTTGTATTTTCCTTTCAGATATGTCAGGAATACTTCAATTATTGTACTGTTTTACTCCTGCAACATAGATATTCTGTGTTCTTGAAGAAACTGATTAGTGTTGTTGGCTGAGCTCCCACTTGTGTGTTTGAGAAAGCATGCTGTGAGTCCTCTTGACTTGCACTGATATGTTCAAGTAAGATGAACAACCCGGTTAGTCACATGGCTTGGTTTTAGGCAATCTGGTGAGGAGCAGGGAGTTGACTAACATGGTCCTTATGGGTGCCTTTCAACTCACAGTACTCGATATGATTCTACAGTTCTGTTGAATGAAATAAGGATACTTAACTTGCTGTCACTTGTGTTTTTGTGCTTACATCTTTTGTAGAGACATATATAACTGACTGGTCAGAAAAGTAAATAAATCCTTATATGCACTGTGCTCTATATAGTAATTACGTTTGAAAAAACCCAAACCATTACAAATCTTCTTGTATCAATATTTCCTTAATGTATTTTGAAAGCCCTTCAATGTTGATTATCTGCCTTTAAATTTGGGTAGGGCATGGAGGAAAAGTGAGTTTCTGCAAGTGTTAAAAACCAGAAAAACAAATATTATTCAGCTTTTGAAGGTTTTTGTTTCAAAAAAATTTCTATAGAGTTGTCAGGTGGGGGCTGCCAAGGAAGGCTGTCCATGTGATGGAGATTTGGCTTGCCATCCTTACATTCTGTGGGCACTCCTGTCACCTTTGTTAAATCCAGAAATTTGTGTTCAGTGGACATAGCTTAGAGTTTGTCAAGAATTTTCCCTTGTGTTTGACTACTGATATAGCCCCATAATGGTTGGCCTGTCTGTGCTTACTTCTTAATTTGGTACTGTTTTAATACAGTCAAGAATTTTTTCTTTTTACATTATAATTGACTCTTTATTGCTGAAGATTCTGTGATTCTGAAAAGTCCCCCAGTAAGGAAAAACCTGAGTGTTGTGGTATAAGAGTGCACATGTTGTCAGGGGGATGGTGGGCCTGGCTGCATCTGTTCTGAGATATGCAGAACAAGTCAAAGGCAACAGCTTCTCAGTCCAGGGGATGCTGAGATGTCTCATGGGTTGAATGCAGAGTTATCTAGAAGGTCAGTGTGGGTCCTGATATGGAACAGCACCCAGTACATTGAGTGCTCCCAGAGCACTAGAATGGGTTATTGTCATCTACCTCATGACATCCATCCATTTTGGAGTGGCTGGGCCATCTGGGATCATCAGCTTTACCTAAGGCCCAACCCCACTTGAATTGTCCTTGTGTTGCAGTCCTTCATGCTTCCATGGTAGTGAAGTTAAAATTCTTCTAGAAAGCCACCTCAGGTCTAGTGGGACCAAAGTCAATTGTAGTGTTTCAGCTGCAAAGATTAGTTATGAGCTGACCTTTGGATATGGGTAGTTGCTCACACACAGAACTGTTATTCAGCTGATGAGTCTGTAGGCACTCAACTTGGCTTTATAGAGCATCAGTTTTGACTGGGCAGCTTACAGGAAGAGTTGACAAGGAATGCCTGGCCACTGATCCTCTCTGTCTCTGTGGTGTTCCCTCAGGAAACAGTAGATGCTTGGCCAATTTGTGGTTTCTAAATTTAGAGTACTTAAATCATACAACTAGAACATTCTGTTGCTTCTTTCAGTCTCATGATTGCTAATGAAAATTGAGGTGATGTAGGTACGGCACCATACAATGCCGCTGGGAGGCATCTGAATTTTGTTTCAAAAAGTATTGAAAGTATAATGCTATTCGTCACAATTGTTGAAAGAGTCAGTGTTGGATGGAGTCACAAAGGTGAAGATAGAAAACCATAAAGGCCCCAAAGCACAAACTAACCCGCCAGGAGTTCAAAAGATGGGAAATTTTGCTTGTGATTGTACCACATGCACAAAATATATGACTCAATGTAACGATTTTCTTTAAAGTTGTTGAAAGTTTGCTTTGATCATCAAAGAATGTAGTCAATATACAATTATGAGAAACTGCTTGGTCCTATCTGTGTTTGACATGAGATTGTAAATGCATCTTCTCATGTCTTGTATAAAGGCAAGCCATATCTGCAGAAGGCATTCACTAAGGATTTACTGAACTGGCCACTGGATGCCAGTATTGCTCTAAAGAAACCTGTTGTGGGAAGTGTATTTTTGTGACTAATACTGTAATGGCTGCTCCAGTATCAGAAGGCTTTTATCACTTGTTTTCTAAACTGGGTTAAAGGGTAGGTAAAGTACTAGAATGAAACATACACTTCATTTTTACTTCCTTGAGAGGATGAATACAGAGGGGTTGTTGATTTATATTTGACCTGTATTAAAGCACATGAGATTTTAGAATAATCCACAGCAGAATACTTTATAATGACAATAACATCATCTTTGCAGTTGGCCCTTTTAAAATTTCATTAATCTTTTCTGCTGCTGGTATTTGCTACTTTGAAGTAGCTTGCAAAAGGGAATTTTCTTTGCTAACTCAAAATATTCCAAATCAGGACTGAAAATTCTGATGCTGACCAAACAAATCCATAACATCTGTGGCAATTTTAAATATCCTGTGGTTGTGGGCAGAATTCTAGGATATGTAGGACTTCTGAATTTGAAGACAGTGCCTTCTGTGTTTATGTCTAGGAGTTCATATTTGAAGACACAGTGGAGAGAGAGAAGTTTATTCATTGTTAGGCTGCTTGTCAAGGAGATGCTTTTAATGACAAACACAGGCTTAACTGAGGATTTGCATTGTTTGTTATTTTGTTGATTTTTTGTTTGGTTGGTTTTTTTTAAGAGATGTCTTGTTCTATTGAAGGCTCAGAAATTATGAAGTTGCCAACTTGGTCACAATGACCATAATGATTAGTGTGCCGAGTACTCAAAGAAGCACACTGCGGTTCAACTTATGCTATAGATTCATTCAACAAGGAGACACTGGGTTTGGCAATCCTAGCTGCCATATTGAAACACTTGAGTAAGAAAGAATACTTTCTCAGTTTCATGTCAGTCCAGCATGCCATCTCATGTGCTGGAGCTAGCATGAAAAAATCATTACATCCCAGAGATGCAGCCTCTGGGTAAGTCATCAATGGATGAAATGGTAACAGTGGTGATGTAATTATTCAGCCTTAGCCTTGCCATGTTATACTTTGTTCCTAGAAAAAGTAACAGCTTTTCCCTTTAACTGCACCTTAAAGAAAATATTAACTAGCAAAGAGCTTGTTTTAGTACCATAAGAGAGGAAAATCACTTCTTCAAAATTTTATTAGCTGATGTGGAGAAATGAATGGGAATTTCTGCAAGATCCCTCTGTTGTAGGGGAAGTTTTCCAATAGTAGGGTCCTTTTGTTGTATTTTAAAGGAAGGGTTTTACAAAGAAGCTTGTGAGCCACTAGCCTGACCTTAGTCAGGGTTACTGTGCTGCTTTGCTGCCTAACTTTAGATCATGGGAAGCTGGCAGGGATTTGGAGGTTGATCATAGAATATTAAGGGGTTGGAACCGACCTTAAAGATCATGTAGTCCCAACACTCCCTGCCATGTGTGTGAACACCTCTCTCTAGACCAGATTGCTCAAGTCTTTATCCACCTGGCTTTGAATGCTGCCAGGGTTGGGGCATCCAGAACCTCCCAGGACAACCTGTTCCAGTGTCTCAACATTCACAAAATAAACAAGTTCTTTCTAATATCTAACCTAAACTTATTCTCTTTCAGTTTATACCCATTACTCTTTGTCCTAAAATAATATATTTTATGAACTAGATGTCTCAAACATTGCTCTGGACATTAGCCAGGTATTCTGACTTCTGTTCCTGTCAGTCTTAAAGTGTAATGCTCATTACAACTCACTCACTCTGTGGGGTCTTAAAGACTTTGCCCCTCTGGGAGGTGTGGCTGCTGAGGTTCATGGCCCGGTTAGAGATGGTGGGGTTGAAGACAGACAGGATGTGATCCCATCTTCTTCTCAAGTGCAGCCCTGGCAGCAGGAGCTGCAAGTACCAGCAGGGCTGTGGTAACTGGCTCCTGCTCCCAGGAAGAGGCTGAGCTCTGAGATCGGAGTTTGCAGGAGCTGAGAGTGGTGCAGGCAGAGTCCTGCATGGGGAAAAGCAGTATCACAGCTCTGGGGACAGGATTTGAGGAGCAGCATTGATTATCCTAAGATAAATTATTTGTCAGTAGAATTGCCTTGGTAGGGTTTAGGGCTTGACATGCTTTAAAGATCCCAGACCCAGAGGGAGGTTAACAAAGCACAGGAAGAAGAATGCTGCTGATAGTGGACACAGAACACAGAACATACTGACCACAAGAATATCTGGCCAGGACAGCTGAGATAAGAAACTAATGAAATTAACTCAGCAACAGTGTTGAAATCAGTTCTAACTGAGCAAGGTAATTCTGGCAGGGTTCAAGTGTCTACCTGAAGCAAATGGGTTCAGTTCAATGGATTCCAGCACTCACTGACTTTTGCTTAGGGACTCTGGATGACTTATCCCATGCACTGCTTATATCCTATTATCTCTCTAGGGTGGAACTATAAAAAGGGGTGTTTTTCTCTATGGAACATAGAACGTGGGCCCGACATGTACAAGATAAGTGGCAAACTGTTAATGTTCAGAAGCATAGGTTCTTCTGTCAAAGCAATATAATAATTTTCTGAAGCCATGTAAAATTGAGATTGACTCCTAACTTGCATGAATTTGAGGCAAGGAGAATATTCTAACAAATGCATGTTTGAAAAATTTGTGGCATTTTTAAACATTTGCTTTCAAAACTGACTTTATTTAAAAGCTTTAGAAGTTTTCCTTGCTCTGTATGATTTATTTATTTTTAGAAAGCAGAGCAGTTTAAAAATCTAAGAAGTGCACAGAATACACTGGAGAATGGAGACATTCTTGTTTAGTTTTTTCTTACTGTCATTTAAGATTTAGACAAAGCTAAACAACAGAAAGAAATATTACTTTAAACAAAATGCAATCTTTCTGTTCTTGATGTGTTTCCTTCTTTTGCAAACAATTTCTGTTCAAATGATTCTGTTCTTGTCTGGGAGTAGACAAAAAATATACATTTCTGAAGGAGCAATCAAGAGCTAATCCATCCATCTCTGCTAAAACTCCCCAAACCCCTTCACATATGCCCCAGGTCTCTGCAGTTAGCTCACAGAAACTAAAGATTCTACTTGCCTTTTTTTCCCCCGGCTCTTTGCAAGCATTTCCCCAGAGAACTGAGGCTCTGAGCAGACACGGCTGTTCAGCATCAGGATTCTTTGGCTATGCTGATCTCCACTTCAGCTGAAAACTTGTTCTGGCATCAGTCAAAACCCAAACAGTAACAAAACAAGCAATGAAAATTTTGCTTGGATAATAAAAGGTCAAATATATTCTTTTGAAATGCAGGATGTAAAGACTGCCATATATGATCCTGTAAGCATCAGAGAGATCATGAAATTCTGCAGCGCTTCAAAGGACTTGGAGGTGGTGGCCTGGTAGACAAAATGTCTTCAAGGACTGTCGTTGTTGCTGGGACGGACTTGATAAGAAGCAGGTGAAGACCCCTAATTGATAAGAGCAAAAACTTTTATTATATATATATATAACTCCCTCTATATTTCACACAGCTACTTTTATATATTTCCAAAGTGTACGTGCATGAACATTATTGGACCTCATTACAGAAATAATCATCTATTGGCCACAATTACAAAACTACTGTCTCTATGCAAACTACTGTCTCTGTACCAACTCATCCAAGTTTATCTGCTGCTGCTCCTGAGTTCTCTCAGTCTCTGCAAGCTGTTTATCTTTACAGCTACACAGCAGCCTGGCCAAGGTCAATTCCTCTTGCTCTTTAAAGAAATCCACAGACCTGTTTCCCACAAAGGACTAGAATCCATAGGTATCACTGTTAGGTTTCATGATACAAAGCTCGTCCTCAGCCACAGAGGAGCACAGAGGGACAATGGAAATGTGAGACTTCCTTCCAGAGAAGGTGACACACTCTGTCAAGGCCCCTTCTAGTGCTGTCCCCAGGAGAGTGTCAGGCTCAGTGTTCTGTCGTGAAACCCATCAAGAAAAGTCAATAAGACCTACTCTCCAGAGCACTGTTGCTATTGATTGTATACAAATTTCCAAAAGAAGAAACCCAGGAAAAGCTTTTGACATCTTCTGAAAAGCAAACAAGAGGGGACTGTTTTGGGGAGTCTAAATGTGGCAGCTTAATAGAGGGGAGCTGCTGCAGCTCCAAGCCCCCACATCCTGTCAATAGTGAGGCTGAGTGTTCCCAACAGGCACACAAATACCCATATAGCACACATATATACACGTGCACATGGCTGGCTGCACAGATCAGCAAAGACAGACACACTCAGCACACAAAACCACAAACAGCATCAATGTCCTCATCCTACTTCTTTTGGCAGATCAGGATGAAGGCCTGTTAGGGGGATGTGCATATGACACATCTGGGAACCACATTTGCAGCACTTGAACAGCTGTTGCCCACATCTGCCTGGCAACATGGACCACATGAAAGGGAGGGGCAGGAAATGTGTGGTATGGAACAGGGCTCTCAGTGGTGTAGTTGTGAGCAAAGGGAGAAAGTCTGAGTCACTCTGCAAAGGGACAGAAGGACTGAGCTGAGTTAGTGATGCACAGTTGTCATGTCCAATGTCTGACCACCAGTAAAAGCCTCAGCAGTGGCCAGTAATGGTTATTTCCTGGTCGTGGTGTTTGGCCTAAAGAAACATATGAGCATGGTACTAGATTTGTCCACGATGAAAAAGAACAAGGAGAGCTGGGCCAGCTCCTTCCACTGAGGAGGAAGTGAAAGAAAAATGCTGCTCTTTCCTTTCCTTGAAGCTTCTACAGGGAATCTGCAGTACCTGTCAGTCACTGGATACCCCATTCTTGAGGCTGGAGGGTCCTAATGTCACAGAGAAGTTGTGGCAGAAACTGCAGTGAGCAGGTGGAAGAACAAAGCAGTACACAAAAAGGCAGGAGAGAAAAATCTGCACAGAAAACAGGCCAATGCATGTCGGGTGCTGACAGATAAAATGAAAAGGACAGCAAGACTGGCTTTAAAGTTGCTAGAAATATATATCTCATAATGCTCAGAGAAGGCCATTGAGTGGTTAAGCAAAGAAAATATGAAGAAAGGAAACAGGTGGAGGTTTTGGTGGGAGTTTTTTTGTCTTTCTTTTTGTTTGTTTTTTTTTTGTTGTTGTTGTCTGTTTGGGTTTTTTCTCCCCCAATAAATTTCCCTTTTCCATGTTTCTGTAGAACCATTGTATGTAACTATTGTTTTATTGCCCATCTGTAGTGATTGAAACTCAGCCAGCACAACTTTCAATCCTGTTGTTCAACTTTTCCTGACATATGACCTAGATTTAATTTCACCTGTGCAGTAAAATAAAAGAGCCTTCTTGGAAAATTAGTTTAAATTTTCACTGCAGTCAGCTGAAATCCATGTTTTTTCTTTAGAGATTTGAGTAGCTTCCTTCTTTTTGTTCAAATCACTGTCACTTTCAGAAATTACAGCTGTTTTCTGTTTCATTTCAGCAGGAACACTTAGCTTTGTTTACACTTAAATGCTAAATGTGGTGTTCTTTTAAGGTTAAGGAAGTGAAGTGGCATGTATATTTGGGAGAAAACAGATGTACCGGTATGTTGATAAATTTTTATGATTGATTCCCAGATAATGTGCACCTATTATGCATCTATACTAGAGAACCTGAATCTGTTTATAGAACAGACCTCATTCCTCCTTTCTTTTTCAGGAGTACCATTTCGGCCCCTGATGTATTGGTGTCCTCAGAGTAACAAGTGACAAGAGGTATATAATGATAACAGTCTCAGTGGAGGGGGGGAAAAAATGTTTGTCTATGAAATAATTCTTTCATCTTTTCTGAACTTTCCAGCCTCAGCATTTTTTCTGTTTAGATAAGTACTGAAAATAGAGGGTTTGGAGAATTTTAAGTAAAAACTCAAACTTGAAGAAAAAGATTATATGGCTGAAGGATGTTTTGCCCTCTTCTCATCAAATCTGCTTATCCAAACTTTAGACCACTAATATGCTTCTGTGAAACTATGCAAGCTAAAATTAGATAAAATGCCATATTGTTCAGTGAGAGAAATTTCTTTGTAGAGAAATTTTTTATTTTAGTGTAAAATGGAATCTTGAATAGAAGACAACTTTTTTCTTTCCATATATATGATATAAAGAACATGGAATTCTAATTGTGATTTAAAGTGCTTACCCTATTGCTATTTATCCTATTTCTTTTAAGAAAAATGTGATCTGTTCCCTGGAGGGGTCTGGGTCCCGCACTGCAGAGAGCTGGTCTCCTGGATGGATCCCTCAAACCTAGGTAATAGCTTGTCATGCAGAATTCTAGGCATAACATAGTGTAGCTCTTCTCTGTGTTCTGTGTTACAGTGGAAAAGCAGAAAGCCCTGGGGGTCATTCTGGGAGCCTAAAAAAATTTTCCTTTTCACTGATGTGGGCCAGGAGAGCCACCTTCATATGGCATGAGCAGCAAGCACTTAGTCAAAATGGTCCAAACAAGCCCTGGCAAGGGGCCATGCTCAGTGCTGCAGAGGATGGCAAAAAAAAATCCTGGAGATGCTTGTTAGTCCACCATGGGCAAAAAAACACACCCTTTCTCCCTGTAACTGCAGGGCAGAAGAGGCTGTCTCTGTGCTAGAGCCAGCAATGTAGCCAAAATGGACCTGAAGAGCCCTGACATGTGGTAATGCTCCGTGCTGCAGAGGAAGGCAAAAAACCCCCTGGAGTCTAGTGCCAATCTGCCCCAGGGAAAAAGTCCTTCCTGACCCCAGGGGTGGCAATATATTATTCCTTGAGCATGTGAGCAATACTTGCCTCCTCATCCCACAGCCTGCTGGTCATACCCAAGGAGATGGCCAAGCCTTATTCTCTCTCAGCCTGAGGCCAACTCAGGGCCTTCTGAGAGCAGCCAAAAGTCCCTGGCCTGATCGACCCTGGGGACAAGAATCCTTCCCATGTATAGTGAGACAGCAGTGGGTGCTACAAAGCAACTTTCTGACTCCTGGCAACCTTTCTGAACCCCATTTTCCATGGCTTCATGGGGGATGAGGACAGCAAGCTCTGCAGTGCTCCTCAAGATGGAACATTCAAGAAGGCATTCATTTGGTCTTGCTGCTGCTACCCAGCTGAAAAGGCCTGAAAACCTCAGGCACATCCAGGAGCTGGTGGTTCTTCTCATCTCCTGAGGGGCTTGCATCTGTTCCCTGAGGCTGAAGCAGAATTTCCATTCAGGGAAATTCATGGGCTGTGACTGTGGCCCTGCCAGCAGCTGGCCTTGCAACAGAGAACCTCCAGCAGCCTCCTCCAGCCTCTAGTCAAACCTCCAGCAGCCTCCCTCAGCCTCCATCAAAAAATTCCGCTCGCTCCTCAAGGACTTCCTCTCGGATGTTTTTCTGCTGCCCTCTGGCCTGCTCTGGCAGCAGGACATGGGATGATGCTCCTCTTTATCCTGTCCCTATGGTTTAATGAGAGCTGCATTCATTGGCTCATATTTCTTGGAGACATGAATAATGCTTTTTTTTTAGGAACAATAGACAATGGCCTGTCTTTCTTCTTTTCCTACATCAATTAATTTACATATGTTTTCCAGACAGTACCACAGCTAATTCAGCAAGGCACATGTACATGTTGCAAAAGCTCTTGTAAAAGAAAAATGATTGAGATTTCACATTTCTACAGAAGGCAAACCCAATAAAATTCTTACAATTGGCCTATGTTTGCTCTGCTGTTCTCAAAGTTATAAATGTTTTATGGAAACACTGGGATTTATATGTGCATTCATCCTGTGAGAAGAATAGGTCCTAATCCACTGGGGTCTTGGCTTACTAAAGATGTGGAGCCTCTGGCCTTTCTGCTCCTCTTGCATATTGCTTTCTGCAGTATGGGACAACACTCACACCAGAGCTCCACTAAGCTCCAATGCAGATGGGCAACTGATGGGTTGTTGCTTTAGCACTAAGTAGACTGCTTAAAAATACCAAAGACTAATGTACTTACTGCAGTATGTTTCTGATTAAAAAAAATGTCCATTTTGCATTCCTCATTCCAAAACCACATTTAGTAATGCCAGAAGAAGCAATGAAGTGATCTTCCTTACATAGTGAAAACATAAGAAAACCTACTGGTGTTAAGGGTTCAGCATCCAAACTTTTGATACATAAATACTACTACCAGTCACCTCATTCCTTGAAGACTGACCTAAATGTCAAAGGATCCTCCAGTAAGAGTGAAATCCATGCCATCATTTAAGTGGCCTGATCAGACTGTGCCTTCTGGCTTGGAAATATTGCAGTGGTTTGCTTTTGGGGGAGATTGTTTACTTTTGCCTTTTTTTTTTTGTAATTTTTTTTTGTTTCTTTGTTGGAAAGCTCTTGAAACAACCAATAAATAAAGGCAAACAGCTGACAGTCCTCTTCGTACATCAAAGCATGGAAAAAATACCCATCTGCCTTTCTATGAACTGTAAGGGAAGAAGGGGAAAGCTATGCTAAATATCTGAGGAATGATGAAGTAAGGCAAATTGTGAAGTCTGATTTTCTGTATCAGCTGCATAACTCATTCATCACTATTACAGTCTGCAGCTAGGGATATTGCAGGGTTCTGATATGAGCTGCAGTGGGAGATGGAAACACCCTGGTGAGTTGTCTGGATAGTGTATTTTTGAGGCCTCTCTATGTTGTAAGTGCTTCTCTGTTGCTGTTAAGAAAATTAGTACAGTTTTAAACAAAAAGCTTGAGTGACTTTTGACCCTTGAAAAGGTCTAGACAGATGACCTGCAGTTTCAAATTTGGTTAGGTTTGGGTTTTAAAAAGTTCTGGGGGGTAATGTGTGCACTGCAACATTCTTTGCGTTTTCCTAACCATTTTCTTCAGCACACACACAGAGGAGAACCTGTAAGTAGAGTCTGAATTTTAGAAGAAAAGAATGTTGCACTATTGCTTTCCACCACTAAAATGGTCACCAGTAGTTCAAATATTACAGCATTTGAATTTCTTCCTTGCTATTCCCTTCTCTTCTGCCTTTATCCACCTTTTTTTCCCTGCTTCCTTTTCTTCCCTAAATGTTTCCTTTTTATTTGGTCCCCCACCCTGCCTGAGCATTTAACCTTTTGTTTTGAATTCCAGCCTCTTCTGGTTTTAACACTTCCTATGTCCTGGCAGCATTCTTACCACCAGCCTTCCAGAGAGTGTCAGAGTCCTGCTGTTGTTAGCCCTGGGAATTAGGAAGTGGTATGATTATAATGGAGGTGGTATGACTATAATGGAGGTAAGCCCTATCTCTCCTGGGAAAACTAGAATGACTGAGAAGTGGTGATATCCTCCCAAGCCAGTAGTGTGCAGTAGCTTCATTGCAGGGCAATAGCAGTGTTTGAAATATATGGTGCATTGTTTTAGTCGAGAGAGATAGCCTAAATGGACAGAGTTCTTGGAAACCTGCCAAGCTAAGTTTTGAATTTCAGGGGTTTAGAAAAGTTTATAAATTCCTTCCCTAAAATTCAGATATTTAACAGTATAGTTTCAGTTTGCATAGTATTTTGGTAGCTGAATTTTACTGAGGAAACTGCTGTGCTGTCTTTTCAGGAAACTTTTCTATCCTTACACTACTGCAAGTAATTGCTGTCTGTACCAGACTTCTCTTCAGGTTTTTCTGATGACTTTCAAAGGATTCTGAGTAGGCTTCAGTACAGTAACATTATGACCTATAGTAGAAGTTATTAGTGCTGTTTCCAGCATAACAGGATCCTATATTAATTGTAGGACTGATATACCTTTAAGACTCCTATATTTTTTCTTAACTTTTGGAATACTAGAGAGGATAGTTGATGTAGCTTTTGTCAATTTAAATATAGGAAGTGTTTGTTATGACGGTGTCACTACTAACTAACAGAAAAGTAATAGAAGTTTCTTTCTGTCTTGAACATGAGGTATGTGCTGTACTAAATAAACTGTACGTGTACTGAGTGGTTTGTTATCTTTCAACCAAGCCTTCTGTTCAGTCTAGCACTTGCATTACCAAGAGTATCCATTTTCTGCTTTTCTCAAGCCTTTCAGGTTAACCACAGAACAGATTGTTTTCTAAGGGTGTAAGTTCTTGAATTTGTCACAGCTACTAGTGATAAATTACCTTTCCCATAAAGACACAGAGGGAAGGAGGTCAACATAATTACTTGTGTCCCATGGTGTCTTAGAGCAGGCTAAGCAGAAGGAAAGACCTGAGGGTTTATAAGGCTCACAGAAGGTCAGGTGGCAAACTTGACTAAGAGCCCTGTCTCTTTGCATGACACTACTTTCCCTTGACCAGGAAAGCCCATTTCATTTTAGACATTTTATTTTTCTATCTTTTCAGTTGGTGTAAGAACAATGCTCCTTTTTTAGAAAGCTTTCAGTTTTATTTTTCTTGGCTTAGATTAGAGGTTAGGTTTACAAAAACAATAAGCTGCTCAATTTTTACAATAGTTATAAATATAGAATTGACTATTCATAAATCTAAATAAGGCTGTAAAATACAACCTGACTGTAAAATGAATGGAAGGGATTTTTTAGTTTAAACATATGGACTTCGTTTCATGTATGCTTACATCCCCTATTCCATAAAAAGGCTCATCTGAGCCACTGTAAATGATTTAGGTCCACAATTCTACCTTTTTGCATTAGGTACCCTCAGTGTGACACCCCGCGAAAAGCTCCCTGCTTGGCACTTACTGGGGACCAGTACACTCATGAGGAAGGCCTCAGTTTTGATTAAATTACCCTTGGCAGAAGGCATTATTAAGACTTTTAAAAGCTTGCTGATAGTTACTGCACACCAGTAGGTTAAGATGCCTACATCCTGATGCAATGACAGTATGGGAGGTGAGGAGACTTGCTGCTCTTTGGTGACATCTCATTGTGTGACTACAAGGGTAGTAGTTATGTCACCAATACAAAATGGTTTTCTGTTCACTCTTAAGCTTTGGAATATTAGCTTTGGTACTGGTGACATATCTATATCCCCCTCCATTCTGCTGAAGATAACTGGAAAGATAATTAATTGTTAATGAAGTCCAAAGTTAGGGTGTCATGCTTCTTCCATAGGCCTGAGAGTCAGGGGCGGGGGGGAAGAGAAAGAGGGGGCTGTTCCCTTCTTCTATACCCCAAACACTCTTTTCTCTAGCAAAAATGAAAAATAATGGACTTTATTTCCTCAGCAGAGTTTGCCATATGACATCTTATGTGTAGTGACTTGCCACATCTCAAATGCAAGATTTAATGCATTACAATAGTTTTAAATTGTTTTAGAATAACTCATATTATGGATATTAGTAGTCAGTTTAGACTTAAAGTTGCAAATTTTTTTCCTTCACCATAAAGTTCCATTTAATTGTTTTATCCTTCTGCACTGAATCACTAGTATGCTTTTTAAAATAATTTAAACTTGTTTGATGAACTGCACCCTGATTATTTCAGTAGCTGCATAAAGCAGCTTCACAGACAGGGCGAGAAGAGTCTTTCAAGCCTGCAGCAGGTCTCACTACATCCTGCTACCTCCAAAAGAAAACAGATTGGGAGCTATGTACCTGGTTGTATCTGTGTTGCCTGAAACTATTACCCCAACTGTGTAAAGATTAGATTGATAAGTTTCCATCTGTCTTCTTTTTTCATTGTTTCATTCCTGTTAAAACTCTCTTGTGATTCTGTAACAACCCACCCTTGGCAAAAGGCCATCGTGATGGCAGATAGATGGTGTTGCATTCTCAGCTTGACACAACGGGATGTATGCAACAGAAGTCATATCCAGGAGCAGCGGTGGCTTTTTGTCTCAATCTTTAAAAACACCTACATCCCGAAAGAAGATTGGGTGTGGACAGGGTGCAAACTCCTCAGGGTAAGCATAAGACAGTGAGGTTGGTCACTCTACAGAGAAACCTGAATGATGCCTTCTCCTGCCTATGTCCTCCACCGAAATCCAGCAGTGTGCTTTCATATTCAGGCTCCCTCTTTCTTCCAGCCACCCTGATTCTGAATGTCTTGGATATTCTAACATGTGGTGGCACAGTCACACGAGGATATATGAGGTTTTGTCTATGACCCAGTGGTCTGAGCCTTCTTTTTGTAAAAACAGGTGTTGAAGTTCCCCATTTTGAGCACACTGAGCTCAAGTCCTCCCTCTGATGCTGGGTGCCTTATCCCTTTCATAATTTTTGGAAGAAGTGCCTGCCTTTGTTGAAAGTGAAGGGCCTTAACCTGTTGTTGCAGGTTTTTGGCATAGAAATGGTTTTGGATGTGTGAACATATGGCATATGTGAGCACATGCATGTAAAGGAGTCAATTGAAAATGTGAAGCAGGCTGAGCAATCCTTTAATTTCCCTTGCCACATGCTTTTTTTGCTGTGAGTTTCTTTCCAAGGCATGAGAGGCATGACTGTTTTCCTGCTCTGGGATTCAGCTGCTTCAGAGACATGATAATATATCTGAGTTCCTCATCTTCCTCTATTTTAGATCTTAGAAGTGACTACACTGGCACACTTTTCTAGTGTATACTTTGCCTCATATGCAGAAAATGTGTTTTTCTCTTTCACAGAAATTCATATTCTTTAGCCGATATTCTTTGTATATTCCCAAACATGCCATGAAAGACTAAAGAAAATATCACTCAGCTGGAAACTCACTAAACTTGGACAATTTTTCTTTATCTGGAAAACACCTGCCATTTTATGCACATCTCATAAAGATGATTTTACTAACCATTAATTTACTTCTGCCATAAAACACTAAAACTTACTCCCTTTCACACAGATGTGTAGCACCAGCCATTGGTTACAGGTAAACACCAGGCAATATCTACAGTAATTGTAAATTGTCCTGGATTTATTCTTTTACTTTTCACTGCAAAGTTTCCTTGTGTGCAATGCCCACCCACTTATTCATATATATGTTTGGGAAGCTCAGCTGCATAAACTGGGCCAATGACTGGTTTTTTTATATGCACATACACACATGGAGAGTAATGAATATTTTGGTGAAAAAAATCTGAACTGTTAAAAATATGGTTTAAATTAGGTAGTTCTCTGTTTCATATGAGTATCATCCCCATCAGAAGGGGCTCTTCTATATGCCAGAAGCTTTGGAATTTGTAGTTATTGAATTCATTTAGACTGAAGTTCTGTTGTAGGGTAACAGAAAAAGATGCTGCAAATCTGCAATGATCTAAAGAGGTTGTGGTGTTGCACTCAAATGGCCTGAGATGAAGATGGTAAGAATCCCCAACCCATTACCCAAAAGTGGATCTCATTAGTACTGTTGAAACAATTTGGCAGCAAACTCCTTTTTTCAGGTTACTTTCCAGCCTTCTGGCAGCTGTGTACTCGCCTCATCAAAACCATGACAAAGACATGTAATTTATTGGCAAGCTTGTTAAATGATTTACATGTGTTACTTTGAGTATTTAAAAGGTTATGTTATAGACATGCCATTAGCCTAGGTGATAACATAATCCATAGTGTCCAGTGTTTCCCACTGTAAATTTTTTTCTCTAAGTTTTATTTGCTTTTTTTCCTAATCTTTAGCAATTTGAACTGAAATTTTCCATTTTGGATATCTGTCTCAAGTGGACCTGGGGTGGGGAAAAGAGCTAAGACTTCTTTGATGAAGACCAAACAATGTCAAAGAGCAAAGGAGATCATACCTTCTCCTTTCTTAAAGTTTAGCAGCTTCATACTTTCAAGAAATATAAGGCTTTTAAGACTACCATGAACACTGACACTAAAGCAAGAGCAGAGACTTGCAAAATTTGGGATAATGTTTCATGTGTCCACAACATAGTGCACTAGACTTTGATTTACTACACCATATGAAGTGCAGTGGCAATATGAGCACTGAGAGTTAAGTGGTGCTTACATCGTTGTACTTTGTAATTTTCTCTGGAAGGTGAGGATAATTCCATAGCACAGTATAGATACAAACTAATTTACATGAGCCATTTATATTCTAGTAACAGTATTAGTTCTAAATCTAGATCTATTGTTGTAGTAGTAGTATTCTATTCTCTTACAGAAAAAAAATAAAAATCGTACTCTGCAGTAAATATGCCCAAAGCAGTACATTGAAAAGCAAGAAAAAGGCAACATGTTGAATAACTACTCTGTAAAGGAAGACTGTTCACTCATGGCTGGTCTGGTGAGCATTTTGTGAAAAACGGTCAGTGGATATAATGCAATGCAGTACCATATATACATACATATGTATGTGTAGAAAGAAAAAGAAAAAAGCAAATTAAGGTTAATTTTTCAACTCCTTTGTCAAATGAAAATATTTTTGCATATCCCTATACATATATGCTGCAGAAATGTAGACACATCTTTTCAAAGGGAAAAAAATTCCAAGGAGAATTTTTTTTAAAGTGATGCTAATAATGTTTAAATTTGTCTCTAAGATTACTAAGTGCAAAACTTGGAGGAGAATTCAGCTGCAGGTTTATTTTCTTTTGGAACTAAAACCTGAACAAATTGTGTAACTGCTGGTAGGGTCTGAATTTCCATTAACTGCCAACTGATCCTAGGACAGATGCTTCTGATAATGGTCAACTGAGTGCCTCATTAATTAAAACACACACTCGTGCCCTTAGTAGTCAAGCAGTGTTCAAAACATTCCCACTGCTTTACCTTTTTCATGCATGGCATGCTGATTGACAACGTTCGTTAGTAATCTGTATTAGAAGCAGGGTTCTGCTTTGGCTGTAAGAGATCTGAACTGCTATTCCTGTAATTTCTCTTTTGCTCAAGAATTATTCTAAGCCTAAATTTAATGTTGCTGTTTAAAAACAAACAAACAAAAACAACAACCCACCAAAAGTCATTTTAGTGTAACATCCAAACTAAACAGTAACCAAAAGCACATCTAATTTTAGAGCTGGAGTTTTGACAATGATTGTACTGGAAGCAAGCTTCTGTTAATCCGACTTATGCATTACTGATATTTGTTTTTCCCTTGTGCCTGGAATATAAAGTTCATGATACGGTAAGGCTTGGGAACACCTGAGTCCTTTCAATTTTTGAGAAAGGAACATTTTTAGATCAAAAGGTTTTTTTTATTTACACTGCTAATAACTCATCTGGAAATTCTAATTTTATCTTGTAGCTTCAAGTTAAACTAATAAACATTTGTTAATGTTGCTTTGATCTTTTGGGGGAGTTAT
The DNA here is from genome assembly GCA_013396655.1 of Campylorhamphus procurvoides. Classification (NCBI taxonomy): domain Eukaryota; kingdom Metazoa; phylum Chordata; class Aves; order Passeriformes; family Dendrocolaptidae; genus Campylorhamphus; species Campylorhamphus procurvoides. Next base: position 1,131,046 of record WBMV01003373.1, on the reverse strand, counting down.
TTTTACTAAGTAAAAGAAATTGTGAAATGTTATTATAATCTTATATGCAACAGTGCATGTTTTTTTAATGAATACTTACTTTCTTTAGTATTTTGTGTGTCTTATAACATTGCTTAACATTCAGTGCTTTAGTAAAACAGTGGAACAGCAGACATAGCCCTAACAGAACTGATAAAAGCTCTTATGTACTGATTTTATTGTTTACTGATTTAAGTGTGCATGTTTTTTTAATGAATACTTACTTTCTTTAGTATTTTGTGTGTCTTATAACATTGCTTAACATTCAGTGCTTTAGTAAAACAGTGGAACAGCAGACATAGCCCTAACAGAACTGATAAAAGCTCTTATGTACTGATTTTATTGTTTACTGATTTAAGTGTGCATGTTTTTTTAATGAATACTTACTTTCTTTAGTATTTTGTGTGTCTTATAACATTGCTTAACATTCAGTGCTTTAGTAAAACAGTGGAACAGCAGACATAGCCCTAACAGAACTGATAAAAGCTCTTATGTACTGATTTTATTGTTTACTGATTTAAGTGTGCATGTTTTTTTAATGAATACTTACTTTCTTTAGTATTTTGTGTGTCTTATAACATTGCTTAACATTCAGTGCTTTAGTAAAACAGTGGAACAGCAGACATAGCCCTAACAGAACTGATAAAAGCTCTTATGTACTGATTTTATTGTTTACTGATTTAAGTGTGCATGTTTTTTTAATGAATACTTACTTTCTTTAGTATTTTGTGTGTCTTATAACATTGCTTAACATTCAGTGCTTTAGTAAAACAGTGGAACAGCAGACATAGCCCTAACAGAACTGATAAAAGCTCTTATGTACTGATTTTATTGTTTACTGATTTAAGTATGCATGCTAAATATAGCACAGGTTTTATTTATTTTATTTATTTTTTTCAGCTTTCTACAGACTTGAAAATTGGAATTCTCCCTAGGCAGCCCAACAGGCTGTCCTGGTAAACACAGGATAAAGCATGGAATGTACCAGTGGGGACCTAAGTCTAGGACAGGGGGAAGCTGAATGTCTTACTGTATGGAACGTTGCTGTAGTGGAAAAAGTGACAATTTGGGGTCCTAGTTGTCAAGACCTTCAAAATGTTAAAATGGTTCTCCACTTTCTAAATCAAACTTTTCAAACACAGACAGCATACTAAGTTTCATGTATCTTCTCTCACTTTGGCATATTTGAAACACCTGCATGTCTGATAAAGTTTCAGATAACAGATCAAGGTTATACAATTTCTACAGAAAGAAGAGTTGAGGAATGTGAAAAAGCCTATTCTGCAACTTGGGGGAAAAAAAAGCAGATAGTTTCTTTTATAGATAAACATTTCTTTTATAGATTTTTTTTCCATATCAAGATATTTTACAAGATAATTGTACTTCAGACAAGTCATTTGAGCCTGACTTTGTTGGAGCAGAATAAGAAATAGAAAAACCAAAAATCCCTGAAACCATTTCCTATTGTGGCTGCAAATACTGGTTTCTTTACCTATCATAGCTCTTGAATAACCCAAAGGAGGATAAAATCCCAAAGAAAATGAGACAGGATTTGCATTATTTAGGTTCAAAGTATTTCTTTCACTTTTTTTTTTAAATGCAGTTTCAATTGCATAAGTATGTTTGTTTCTTGCTTCAGACTGTTCTTCTGTTTACCTTTATCTCCCTACTCTTCCACATTTTTGCTCTCTTGCTTCACCTCATGTGTTCACAGCCCCTTGCTCAGCTCTTCATCATCTCTCTTTCTCTAATGCAGAATGCGCTCTGTGTAGTCTCTTCAAGAAGAAATTAGAAGTGAATTTTATGTACTGTAATCTGTAGCATGTTTCTTTGTTACTAGGTGAAGGAGTTACACATACAAATCTATGATTGATATGAACGACTGCTGTTATGCAACTGTGTATACCTTGACAAGAGCACCAGTTTTCCAGCCAGCTTATCCTTTACAAACCTTGTTCAGATGACTCTTGATATGCGTAGTTAAGATACTGCTCTGGTGCTTTTCTTGGCCTAAGGAAATGTGGTTGTGTGAAATGCAAATCATTAATCCTTTTCAGGGCCTGTGATGCATAAGGAAGCATGAATTTTATTCCTTACTTACATCTGGAATTCTTGTCAGTAGGTGCCTGGTCTGCTTTGATTTGTATAATTAAATGAAAGGATTCTAAGTGGGCTTGTCTGTTCTGCTGCCTCTGCTCATAATTAGGTGTCTGTTGAAATTTTCTGGTTTCTAAATTCACTTTTAGGTGGAACTCTTGATATTGAATGGATTTATCTTTAAAAGTACCAGGATGTGCTGTGTCTAAAACCAGTGAAGATCTGCCATCAACATCAGTAGTGCAGACACCTTGCAAGACAGGAGTTACTGGTCAGTGTGAAATATGGGATGTTTTGAGGATAAGAACATGGAATTTTCCATTAGGTTGCTTGCCTGGGCCTTGCTGGGGAAAGGATGATTTGTGCAGATGCATGTCCAAGATTCTGGCAAGAGCCATGTGGAATTGGTTAATGGGAGCATGCAGAACCTTACTTTAGGCGGTGAGGATCAGTTAGAAATCAAATTGCCAGTGAAAAGGATGGGTATTTGGTGTGTGGGCACACAGCTGGCAGTAGGAAGTTTGTAGCCCACAGATGTGTTTCCAAAACTAGGTTCAAAAGGTAGAGGGCGATTAGTGCAGCACATTAAAAGAAGAGGCTTTTCGTGATCTTGTCTCTTCACTCACTGTTCCCTCAAGACCATTCTTAGGGCTTTATCCCAATACCTCTTCTCAGCAGGACAGATCAGGTCTTTGAACATAGCTGGTGTTTGATCTCCACTGTCACCTGTGGAGGCCAGTGCCCTCACTGCAAGTTGCTGACATTATGCCTAGAGGTTTTTCTCCTGTCAGACTGCTGTTCCTTCATCTCCCCAACATAGGGATGTTCCTTATCTGTGATATTTTCTGCTTTTTGCTTGCTGTCACTAATGTCTGGTCTAGCACCATGACAGCTAAGTGGTGGTAGCTGTGTGGTCATGCACCCTGTATTCACAAAAGGGATGTTTTATTATCCACAGCAGCTGGCTGGAATTGGCATGTCTCTATTTCTTAGCTATCAGGAACAATATTTTTCTCCTACATTTTATTACTGAGGATCTGAGATTTCCATGCTGTGCTATAACCCTGACATAAAATTCTGCAAAAGAATACTTTCTGGTTTGGGATGTCTATAGATCTTCACTGCACTGAAAGCTCACAAAAAATTAGTCAAGTTATAAAACTGCAGTTCTCACATATGAGTCTGCAGTAAACTTAGAGTTGTGCCTAATCCTATCCCTACCTTTTGCTTCTAGTTTTTTGACCCTAACTCTCCAGAAAAAAGGATGTGTTAGGAGTTTAAAGTTCAATAGTTTGTTAATGCCTTGCCTCCTGGTACTCAGCTGGGGCTTTTTTGGAAATGTTGCATTTTTAATATACTTTGACAGATCTCTTTGAACTTCTTAAAAAGCTACAGTGATGAGAGATTAATATTGTTTGGTATCTTCTGGGAATGTGGTTAGTATCTGAATGAAAAAGAGAAGATTGAGAAAAGTTTCACTTAGAAGACTATTATCTACCTTGAATACAGTCTTCTGCACTGTTCTGTTATACATCATTTGATATTAAAAAATGAAAAGCTAGACTTACTATAAGACATACTGAAGAAAAAAAGTAGCTGTGGGCTGAGGTCATAGTACATACTTGACTTCAATGACAGATTTCATATTTTTGTTGAGCATTTTTTTTTCTGAGATTAGTTTTGATTGAACTAAATCTACTATATTTGGATCAAGAGTTAATTCCTTGTGCCCACAAAAACACACAGTCAATATTATGTGTATTAACACATTCCTGTCCCACACAGTCTTATGAGATGGAGGAAAGGATGGATACACCTGAAAAGAGCAAGTATGGGTTAACAACCTAGTGCTTACTTCTTTTGGGAAAATACCCTCCAATTTAATATGAGTTCTGTTGTTTAATATATATGTTGGCTTTTTCTCTTTCTTTAACTTAGGCAATGAGAGGGAAGAGGTCTGTGTCCTCTGCTTAGCATTCACTTTGTAGTGCCTTATGCAGCATTTGAAGTAGGCTGATAGACTGTGTCATTTTTGGCTGAAACTCAATCAAAATAATGTTATCAAAATTTAAAAAAAAAACAAACCAAACTTATTGAATCATAAATATTCATAGTGATATTTGGAAAAGGGAAAATTTGTGAAAGAGGAGATAGAATTAAGTGCATTTGAGAGCTTCCAAGGAATCGAATGTTTAGTAGTATTGGTTTACATATTCTCTTCTTTCAATTTGCCCATCATAATTCCCACAGGAGTAAGTTTTTATATGCAATTTCATGTCATGTGATGGTTGAATTTTCACATTTTAAAAGAAATAGAAATTATATTTTTAATATCCATCTGTGCTGTATGAGAAGCAGTAAACCTGATGGCTGGACAGGTTTATCAGGTGGGCTGAAGCTAAGAGAAGGTTGGTGGTCATTTCTGTTGAGCCTGTCGAAGGTGCAGTTGTGAGGATTAGCAGCATGAAGAAAGAAATGCCTAACATAGACAAGATGGGATTTTATTCCATTTCTGCAGCACTGTTGAATGTCATCTTGCTAGTCGTGACATAGCCATAAAAAGTACAACATGGGTCCAATACTGGTGCATGAAAGTGCAGCCACTGGCTCCTGGCAGGCCTTACTGACTTCAGCTGTGCTCCATGAACCACTCAGATATCAAGACTGACAGGCCCATGGAAGGATATTTAAAGTACATGTTTCCCGCTTGTATATCTTCTGAGAACCCATGAAAATTATTCAGAGATACCCAAATACTGGCAAGATCATTGTCATTTTCTTTATTCTGTGCTCTGCAGTTCCCCACAAACGTCAAAGATGGGCGCAAGAATCAGCACGGGTTCAGCGGGTTGCCAACAAAGGGGCTTTGGTCCTTGTCTTAAATTATGCTGATCTCAGTATATTAAAACAGAAATCAACTCTGCTGCTTCCTTCCAATAAAAGGAAGAACACAGGGGGCATGCACATTCTGCTAATTAGTGGTTTGAAGGAACCGTACACGAAAAACTCCCCACTGAGCTTACTGAATTTTATGTAACAGCCCTATTATCTGCTATTAGTGTTAAATGTCCATTTTCTCTCATGTACCCCATGCTGGTAGCTGAAAACTTACTGTTTGGGCTTACGTTGGCTTGATTGGACATAGGGCTAAGGGAAGACAAAAATCCTTTTTAACTGACCTCAGAGCAATAAAAATCTGTTCCAGTTCAAAGAGTGGTTAGGACTGTTTCAGAATGTGTTGTTGTGGCTTTAACAACAGCTACGTAAAACTAGCAAATATATTTTAGCCGCCTATGGGACTCTTCAACAGGGAAAATGCATGATGTCATGTTTCCCACTGTCCCCACTGTTTTGGGGAAAGAAGGAAGGAGGTATGGAGTTAGAATTATGAGAACAGTCTTCAAGACACTTTTGTTAGGATTACAGCTTGAGGATACTTGAGAATTTCATTGCTTTGATAAATAACCATATTGCTTTGTCTGCAACTTTTCATATGCTTTAGGTTCCCCATATATTTACATAGCTTTTGATGTTTATGTGTCTGGAGGCTGATTGCTTTAAATATTTAAATTGTCGCAAAGCAGATAGCTTTCTTGAATTGTGATTTGCTAATTGAATTGTATGACCAGAATATTTAGTGTGAGGTAATGTAAATAGTGCAAGATGTGTATAGCAATATGGTAAAAAGTCTGAAAAAGCTGTTATTTGCCTTTCTTTACTTCCTCTGCATTCTTGTTGAATTTTTGGCATAAGCATTTTGGTGTAACAGAAGTTACAAACTATATTTCATAAACTGACTGCAGAAAGCTAACTGATACCCCGCTGTGCTACTGGGTTGTTGGTACATTTCTAATATAAAAGGTTAGTATTCAGACACTGCCTTCAAAGAAGAATCTGAGGAAAAGAGCTTGGGCTTGTTCTGAGCCCTTGTTTTGTGTTGCTAGTACTTGCAATAGAGATGAGGGCTTTCTTGCTATGGGAAAGTCAAGACCATTTGCTACTTGCTACTTTTATTCCCAAAGATGGTTACAGATTTTTTATTTATACTTAGGAGTTACCAGTCTGATTTGCTTGGGTACTGCTGGCCATGAAAGCTCATGCAGGAGAACATACATGTTCATCCTGGCTTCATTTATTTTCTGAGCAGACACTATCCTGTACCCTAATATTCCAGTTGATTCAGGGTGTGAGTATAAGGCTGGATGGTCTTCCTCACACCATGAACCAGTTCAAATCTGTTTCTTTGCCTGTCCACCAACAATCTCTGTCTTGTCAAATCCCATCAGTACGTGGCTTGTGGCTGCCTATGTGTCCCATAAAGCCAATGCTTCACACAGGTGGTTCAGAGCCATCTCCTGACAGAGTTTCACAGGCCTTTTTCAGTTATGTTTGCTAAGGAGTATATTTTCTGAGGGAAGTCTTAAGCCCTAACAGGCTTGAAAAAAAATTTAATTTCACTTCTAATCATTAGGAAGATGTAAATCTGTTTTGAGAAGTGTCATTCACTTCTGAAATATTTTCTTCCTGTCTCCCATACAATGTCTATATTGCCATCAATCGTGTCTGTTGCCATATGCAATTAGCCTCTAGGTGAAGGAGTTGAGGCTATTCATTATAATTTTCATTTTTTACCGCTTCAAGTATTCTTCAAAATTGTGTCCATCTTTCTTCAAAGGCACTTCTTTAATATCACCACTTGTGATTACTTAGTCTCTTTGCTTTCCTTTTCCCCTCTGACATTTGTTCTGCCATCAGGACCTGGGTAGAATGGGCTACATTCAGCCCAGGAAGTTTTTAGTTTAGAAGACAGTGTGACTCTAGAGATGGTTTTGGATTTTATTCTCAGAAGATGTCCAGTCTTACCATGATATAAATGTATATATTGTTAAGAATTAGAACAAGAAGATTGCCGTGGGAACAAGAAGATTTCCTCGTGAATAAAAGTATGCTTGGGAAATGCTTTCTCCGTGTGTGTTTGTAATACACCCTTCTACTTCTTCCCTTTAATCTGTAAAACCTCCAGGAACCGGATATTGAGCAAAATTACAGGATACATAGACTGCCCTAATGGGTACTTCTACATTTAAAAGTTTTGTTGCAAACTTCTGGTGCAAAAGCATACTTATGCAATGAATTTAAGCACATACTATTTTACACAACATTTCAGAATTTGGGAAACAATTCTGGTTTTGATGATGTAGTTATGAGGTCTGAAAGGAATCAAATATGGTCTTCTGGTCCAGAGATGAAATTGCACTGCTGGTATTTGAGAAGAAAGCACTCACTAGATCACACTGTCAATGAGATTCATTCATTAAGTCACTTAACTTAGTTACTTCTCAAAGCTGAACCATGTTCATATTATTGAAGTATAATTTATTTTTCTTCATGAAGTCTTTTCCATCATACAGGAAAGCCAACTAAAGCTAAGGCACTGAAATGACTTGCTGGGTGCCATTTTATTTTAAAACGAAATTTCTGTCTGAAGTGAACTTTGTTTTCTTTAACAGTGGAAACAAGCATCTCATAAAGGTTAACATTTGTCAGTCTTTAAATGAAATCAAGCTTCATTATTTTATTATCTCTATTGGCAAAAGGGAAAATAATTCACTGTGATTGCTTCTCTCCTACATTACCATTCCTGTGAATATAGTCCATAAATAGTCTCCATCTGGTATCATATATTTTCACCAATGTCCTGCAATCTGTAAGTAATTTTTCCAGGTGATGTCCTGTTTAAAATTATATGTAATTTTTATTATTACATCCATTGTATAAGTACTTGTAAATGGACCACTTTTATAAATCCTTTTTTTAGTGGCATGAATGTTTGCATTTGGACACTAAATAATAGCTTCTCAGACGGACAGGCTTTGACATTGTAAAATATATAGTTACAGAGTTACAATATGAAATTTTGGAACACTAACCCAAAGCAGTAGTCTGAAAGTTAATGGAGAAATGAGCATGCAGATGTAGAGAGGTTTTTCCTTAGCTGTGACTATTATGAGTTCCTTAAAAAAGAAATCTTAGGCTCAATATGAATGCAGTGCTTTCTAGTCTTCTTCACTACTGAATTTTGGACTCAAGGAAAGCTAACTTTCCAGTCTCCATTTATTTTGAGCCTTTTAAAAACTATTTTTTTCTGATGTTTGCCTCAAGCATTTTTTTTTTCACATATAAAAGTCATATGCTGTTCAATGTGAAAAACTTGTCCTTTAACTTTGAAGCTTTCCAAGTTTTCCCCTAATTTAAGACCTGGAAAATGGAGATTTCAGATTATTTCATTATTTCTGTTCTTGATACTTGAATTAGAAATCACTTATGATAATTTCATGAGAGTGTTTTCAGAACTTTTCGTGTCCTAATATGAGGGTTAAACTATATACAAAAATCTGATGTGTGCTGTGAGCTGCTGTTTGCTCACTGACTTCCCTTCTGCCTTCTTCCTCTTGCAGCAGCCTTTATTGTGTTCCTGGCAAACTGAGGACCAGTGATGTGAGATGGCAGATTTCTACAGCATGCTTAATTCCCTTCTCAGGTGAATTGCTTCATATAGAGGATGTTTGCTTGTACAATTAGTTTTGTAAAATCATTCCGAGAAAGGGAAAAAAATCAGTTAAACTAATGATGGAAGGTTGGCCAGAGCAATAACTTAAGACAAACACTGGAAGATGACTGCCTTCTCTGGGTTATCCTAAATGCCGAATGAGGTCTGTATTGCTGTTGCTAAGCTTTTGACATCTTTCAAAATTGGAATGGTAAGTTTAAACCCTTCCCAGTATCCTTGTGGGGAAAACCTGTTGATGAAATGTAAGCTACCCACCCAAAATAATAATATATTTTGAAGCTGGGAGTTGAGTTAAATTAATGTGTGATTAAAAGACAAATATGATAATCTTTTCTGTTGCTAGTTTTTTTTCAACTGAGGCACTTGTTCCTTAATTGCGATTGACGTGTATGCTTTATTATTAGTAGAATAATATATTGCTTTCTACTAAGGATCTGGACACTCTCCCACCTAAAACTAGTTAGTGTTCTCATGTTTGGACAGGAAAGGAATCTGTGTATTTACATTTATATCATGCTGTGTGATTCTTTGCATTTTCTAAGAAATTAGTTGAAGATAATGGTAACAGCTAATCTGTGGAGGACAAAGGGCTTTCTGTTTACAAATAAAGAATAAATGCTAATTTTGATCCCAAGGTATGTTATTGGCAGAGCAGGTTAGCTCAAATGCCATTTTGTTTAGTAGGAGTGCCTAGACATCTTAATCCTGTTCTTCATTCTATCAAACAATATCTGGAAGAAGCCTAATAAACATGGGAATGCTTCAAACATTTTTTTTTTAATAACTGTTAACTTTAGAAAACACTTTGGGCAAACTCTGGAGCAGGCACAATTATGAAGAAACCATCAAATATAAATTGTGTTCTGCAAGGACAAAAGAGACATGAATATAGATAAACATGAATTTATTTATTTCTTAAGTATGTGTTGTATCTGTATCATTCCCATGTCACCTTTAATTATTACGGGTTTAAGGAAGAAGATAGCTGATTACTGCCAAAGTTCTGTGAAGAAAATCACCAGTTTCACAGGTCTATATTTCCATGATTTAATTGGGTGGTTTGTACTTAAGCCATTGTGACAACTATGTTTTCTGCACCACCCCCCATCTTCTGAACTTTGAGCAATGAAAGCACCATGCAAACAGAGCTGAGGCTGCCCAGCTCTGCAGATGTGACTGTGATGTGGAGCAGCTCCCTTTCTCCAGCTAGTTGTGGTAGGGAGCTGCACACTCTGGTTGGCTCCTGAGCAATGTGCCATCTTTTCTCCTGCTGCAAGGATATAGTTGGTTAGTGGACTGATCAGCTGCATTCTGCCTGTGTTTTTGAGGAGCTGAAGAGAATGTGTGCACCATGTATTTGGGGATGAAATATAACAGGTAAAGAATAATTTCTACAAAAATGTTATTTTCTTTTTCTGGTTTTAGGTATGTCTACAGAACCAGGAATACTTCTATATATGACTTTTGCCTTAAGTGGTTGAGATCCTAGTTGCCTCAATCTAGCACAATATGAACGTATATGAACAAACAAACTGCTCCTAACTTGAGATCAGCTTAGTGTTCTTGCAAGTCCAGCCAGGTCTCTCTTGCATCAGTGCAGAATTCATGACCAGAAGCCTGTCTAAAACATCACAAGACTTCTACCCTGAATTGTGAACTGTAATAGCTACCACTGCTGCCCACCCATACAGACTTAATGAACTCAGATGTGCAGCTGATAGCAAATGTTTAGTTTCAAAAATATAAATCTGCATACAATGCTGAAGGCAATAAAAACTTACAGAACAGTGTATTTCCAACCTCTTTTGTCTGGGGTGAATTGGACATGTGAAGTCCTTGATTTACGGTTGGTATTTTTATCTGCCATGTCTCAAGCAACTTAATAGCCTCTCTCAAACAGTAAGGTAGATTTAGTCTAGTAGTAGAGGTTGATTTCACTCCACAGACACTCATGCCCCTGTTTTGAAGTCTGAGAAAAACTGCATCCAATTCATGAACTAAAATTCATGTCTTGAATGGCTTGTTGCTCAAGGCAAGGAACATTTATAGTCTTACAGTTGGTCTGTGTCCCATCCAGTTGCTACAGACAAAAAATATCAGCATCTGGGTAAAGTAAAGGTAAACGTATTTCATAGTGAAAGTCAAAGAAGAGAGTTACTCGCTACAGTTGTTTTGGGGTTGGGTTTTTTTCTCTTCTAGGAATGAGATATATTCTTTATTTCCCCCTAGCAAATCTCTTTTTGAATTGTTTTTTCTCATTTTCTGTTATGTGATCTTGGTTGTGTGAGAGATACAATTTTATACTTGTCTCAGTGTCACTAATTTTTGCTGACAATTGTGTTTATTCAAATGTAGTAGTGTGTGATTACAAACAATATCTTTCCAGTACCTGCTTTGTATCTCCTGGACTCTAGTGACCTGTATTGAGGTGTCTTACTTCCGGTGTTGCAGGGACAAGGCACTGATCTGCTGCTCTAACATCAGAGTCTTATAACTACTGACTTTGTGACTCTGCTGAATCCTTTGTGTCAAGGAGGTTGAACTTGATTTGCCCTTTCCTTCACTATATTATAACATTGATGCTTTTGCCTGTGCTTCCACCTTCTTGCCTCTTTCCTCCTGCCAGTTCATTTTGGCACCGTTGTCCCATTGTTCAGGCTCAGGTATTGTCCTTCTCTGTAGCCCTAATTTCAATGTCAGAACTTCCTCCAGTTCCCTTTCAGTTCCTAACTGAGAGCCTCACATATGTAAAATGGATTAAGTCTCACCCTTTTTAGAAAAAATAAAGGCATGTTTCTTTTTACTAAAATAATAAAAAATAGCAGAAAAAATGCATGCTCTCAGACTAGACTACTTCTTTCTGTTGCTGTTTCCATTACTTCCATTGCTAATCCACCACAAAGATACTGCTGTTTTTATGTTTTTTCATTCCCCCCCTTTTCCTGTGCAGGATGCCAAGCACACAGGAAGGAAGGAGAAATAGTAACAGTAATAACTACGATCCAAACAGAATAAATCTCTGAGTAATGCTGGCATCTCTCTTCCAGTATGCTTGAGTGAGTGAGGCAAATGCTTTGCAGAAGTGATTAAAAAAAATTTTTAAAAAAATCGAAGACAATTATGTACACATATTTGATTTAACAAAATGTCTCAATTTACACCTGTAATAAGTTACACTAAAGTTGTGGGAACTATTTCTGTAAAATAAAGTTCCCTTGCTGATTTAAGAGTTCAAGTTCTCTTCCCTACTTTGTAATAATTTTGAAGTAAAACAATACTCTGAGTAAATGATAAAATGAAAAAAAAAAAAAACCAAGAAGGAAACTTAGCAGGAACAATGAGTACTTTATATCTTTCCCCCTTCTACTTTCCCTTAGATTTGGCAGGATCCTTCAGGAATGGAAAACATACCTTAACACTAACCAGCATACATGAAGGGATCTATCAAAATTTCTACTCTTAGTAATCTCTGAGCCAAACTTTGTAAAGCTCATAAACTCACTCCTGCACACTATCTTCCTGCTTACCATCCTGATGGTTATCATTTAGTGTTTTAATGAGCCCACAGTACAGAGAAGATGCTGCTAGGAAAAACAACCAAAGAAACAAACAAAAAACCAAACCAAAACACCAGTTTTATGTAGGAATGACTTGGATAACCACACAGTTGCAAAGCTTATTCTTTCTTGTGTGCCTTTACCACGTGAAACTGAAGAACTTTAAGAATGTGGCCTTGAAGGATATTTTTAAAGCAGCTATTCAACTTGGATCCAGTTTTGTATGCATAATTATATACATACATGGCCTGATGGTTATCTGACACACGTTTTATTGCCAAGGGACGCATTCCATTATTTGTAATACACATTAGTGTAAGTCACCTATACCTACCCTTGGATTTATGTTGCTGCAGTGCTTGAGACCCCTTGTCATGGATGAGGAGCTTGTTGTGTTAGGCTCTGCAGAAATGGAGAACAAATAGGTATTCCCTGCTCCCAAGAGCAACTCTCCACTACCTATTTGGATACCTGATCTAATTTTTTTTTTCTCAGCTGCACATCAAATTTGGGAGGTTTTTTCTCAAACATCAGCAAAGTATAATGCTTTCATTTTACAATGCCAACAATGCAGTGTTCAAGAGGGATTTTTCATATTGTAAATTCAAAGCTTGATCTTATTATTAAAAGTCTTTCATGATATTTTAATCTCCATCATCAAGAAAACACACAGGAATATTCCAAGTGTGTAAAATGCTTAAGTGGTGTTGCTATAATTTCTTTTAATATGTGTGGTAGTGTTGAAAGAAGTATGGAGTGAGTTTGTTTTCCTGTCATGATTAGATTGTTAGAGCTTGAACTTCTGCGTTCAAGAAGCTTAAACTATCAGAGGTGGGCATATGGATAGCTAAAAAGTGTCAGTGCTCATATTTACCATACAGTACAAATGAAGAGTGAAGAAGCCCTAATGACAATCTGTGGAGTACTTGAGTTAGGGAAAGAAGGAAGGTGATACAGGAACATTAACTTACTGCTCCAAAGCAGTGAGATTGGTGTCTTCACAACCTCTGTAGGTAATCTGTTCCACTCCTTCAGTGTTGCCATATGCAGTTTGCAGTTCTTATGTTTCTGTTTATACTCACTGCTTTCCATCCTTTCACTGTGCATCATTGTGAAGAACTTGACTCCATCTTCTCAATGACCTCCTTGCATATACTGAAAACTGCTATGAGATCCGTCCACTGCTTTCCATTCCTCAGGCTGAAAAAGCTTCCGTCCTTCAGCCCTTCTCAGAGGACCATGGTCCAGCCCCCAAATACTGTATCAGGGGCCCAAAATTAGACAGATAATTGAAAATAAAATCTCTCAAGTGCTGAGTGGAATGATAGAATGCCTCCCTTCCATTCTGGCTGTTGACACAGCCTAGGACACTGTTATCTCTCCCTGCAGCCAGGGCCATATATGAAACTACAGAGGTGTTACAGTGTCATCCTAGCTAGGTTGTGCTACTTAGTTAACACTTATCAGTCCTTAAAATTCAGATCCAAAGCTAAAAAACCCAAGTAGGAGCCAGGAAAGTGACATAGTGAGGTGACACTGAATGTTGACATGCAGAATCATGTTTGCAGCTGACTATACCCAAGGCCCAGACAAATGCAAGCAACACATCTGGAAGTGCAAAAACACGTGGGATTACATTCTTGGCCCAGGTTCTCTTTTTGCTCATGCATTTTCAGTTGTTTGATTAAAGAGGGTGCCTCTGAACATCATATATCAATACATATCAATTTAACACTGTAGCCTAATGTGCATCGAGCCATAGAAAAGCAGAGATGGTGAAGTTCCACAGAACTTGTTGTAGAGATGAATCTAGCTTTTTCTCCTTGAAAACCTCTTACAGGACTTATTCTTTATTTTTTTTACCTTTAATCAGTCTCCAGGCCTATTAAACAGGAACAAAAAGAGGAAGAGGAAGTACACAGTATCTGCTTTCTGCAAAGCAGACTGTATTTATTTGTTTAAGTGGGACAGAATCTCAATGTCTTCAGTGTTTCTTAAAAGCAGATTTAAGCAAATCATCCAGGCAGCCAGCCAGGCAGAGTGCATTTTTAGGCACTGACTCAAAGGCAATGTCAAGTCATATTAAGCTGGGTGCCTAGAAATAATATATATGAGATTAAAAAGAAAAGAATACTGAAAGATCATCTTGCTACATTTGTGGCTGATTACGTGATACAGGTCAGAGAGAAATTGCATTGTAAGTCATAAAATGGTGATGAAAAATGCTTTAAAATATTAAGCTAATACACTATCAAAAACTGAATGCCGTCTGATTGCTACTTCTGAGACACTTCACTATTGTACATCACCTGAATACAGTCAACAAAGAACAAAGAAGCTGGTTCAAACCAACACCTTCCCAGAAAAAAAATAATGTGAGGTTTCTTAATTATGTATTTATGTGGAAAACTTGCTTAAATTATTATTGTATATCTCACTAGGAGATTGCTTTATATTACTGGGTTGGAACAATTACATTGATTTCCCCTTTTGTTTTTATATGTTCAGCAGTACAAATTAAACATCTCACCCACACAGTATCATTTATATGATGAATAACCAATTTTGTTCTTAACCTTGAGTGATGAGATGGGAGCAGTGTTTTCCTCAGTTTTGAGAATCATTGAATCATTAGGGTTGGAAGGGATCTCTGGAAATCATCTAATCCAACCCCCCTGCCAAGGCATGTTCACCTAGAGTAGGTTGCACAGGAACATGTCCAGGTGTGTTTTGAGTATCTCCAGAGAGGGAGCCTCCATGACCCTCATGCACAGCCTGTTCCAGTGCTCTGCCACCTCAATGTAAAGAAATTCTTCCTCATGTTGAAGTGAAACTTCTTATGTTTTAATTTATGGCCATTGCTCCTCATCCTGTTGCTGAGCACCGCTAAAAAGAGTCTGGCACCATCCTTTTGGCACCCACCTTTGGGATATTTGTATCTATTGCTGAGATGCCCTCTCAGTCTTCTCTTCCTTAGACTAAACAGGCCAAAAAGCAACACTTATAGATAAAATTAAACAGTTTTCATGGTAAGATGAAATAAGTATCCGAGTTATCCTAGAAAGTGGTAATTATATCTTTTATCTAATGTATTTGGCAAGGCATTCTAGGATTTACAGAGGTTCGTCTCGGTAGATGGTGCTGTTGTGTCTTAAACTAGTTCCTAGGATGAGATGCAAACAGTGCCTGAGGCAAAAGGGGCACAGTAAAGGTTCTGCCTCTGGGGCAAAGGCAGGCAGCATTAAATAAGATTGTTTTGTTTTAATCAGGAATGGTCAGGATTGATTTGGTGAGGTTTTCTGTGTCTGTAAAACCTGTCCCAAACCAAAAAAAAACCCCAATCTTTTGAAGTAAGTTATAGGGTTAAAGTAAGGCAAAACAAACTCTGTGTGGGATGAATTAACGGCACCATTGAGTCAGGAAAGAAAACTGTAGGTGTCTATTGAATTATTAGTGCTTATGGCCTTTAATTACCTGTAAAAGGATACAACCACACTTTATCTAATATCATGCTTTTCCTCAGAATGAGAGCTCTTGCACAGGTTACATTTTAAAAAAATAGTTGCATAGAAAGGTGCTGCTAATAAGTACATGAAAAGAGCATTGTGTTGCTCTGGAGTGCCCTGTTGTTACTTCAGTACCTGACATTCAGAAATCAAAACAGTAGATTTTCTTTCAGGCTGGAAAAAAAAAATCCTGAAGGTATGTGTGCCTGCAAATGTGAGATTATTTTTTTCCTCTCTTAGTTTTTCTTAGAAGCATTTCCTCACTGGGATCTCTGGATTTCAGTAGTGCAATAGACTAGTGGTACAGTCTGACAGCCACTCTGGTCATTTCTGTTGTATTCCCCAAAGCTATTTTTGGCTTTTGCACAGTAGATAGCAATTCCTGGATCCCAGTTCTGCTGAGCCAGCTGAGTTCTTACAGGCTGTTTACAGTTGGGAGCTGTGCTGCTGAGAGACTGAGGACAGTAAGAAATATTGGCACTCTCAGGATAGTGGGAGGTAAGGCAGCCTTAAGTCAGCAGAAAATTAGGGCAGCATTAACTTACATTCCAGGTCTGGGCCAGTCTTAGCCATGTAAGTAGCCTACAAAACAGATAAACAGGAGGGATTTGATCTATTTAATGAGCAGCAGCATCTCTTTTTAAAAAAAAAAAATAGATATAATTAAAGTAGCAGACTGCTGCCCCACAGCATGCTCCCAGATGGCAGCATGATCTTTAGGCAAGGATTTCTGTCTGTTTTCTTGTAGGCAATCCCTGGAGGAAAAGAAGGCGAGTTACTATGGTGACTTAATGCAGGACAGGAGGAGATCAGAAACACAATCATCCTATTTGTTGAGTCCCTCCTGGACACATCTTTTCCATCCTGAGGAGCTGATGAAGTCTAGCTAAGCCAAGCTGTCTTGTTTTATTTCTCAAGAGCATAAAATTGTGATTCTTTTATGTCACATCTGCCGAGTTATCATGCCTTGTCATGAAATCTTCTCCTTGTTAAATGCTACTAAGCATACTCAACCTCTTAATCAAATTCTAAGGCCAGAGACGATAGTTGTGATTCAAAGATAACACTTTGCTGGAAAATCTAGACCTATCTGTACCCTCAAACTGTAAGCAGAATTTTCTGTTGCAATGCATAAGAATTTACATTACAGAAATGGTGACATATGATGATATTTTGCTCTAATTGCATATTTAACATCTCATTGACAAGTCTTACAAAGCCACAAACAAATGCATAGATTGTGGTGGGAGATGTATGTGGACATGCAGACATGGTATTAACCTGAACACTTTATTTAAGTAGCTTACATTTTTATGGAGAAAAGCTGCTTTACAACCCATTTAGATGAAGATTAACTTGTTTAATGTTTAGTTTCATTCCCAGTAAAGCAGTGGCTGAAATCTATTTAGTCTGAGACAAATGCAAGAGCATTGTAAGTGTTTTGCTTTCATTTGAATATTGCTAAGGACAGGGACAGAGATTCTTGAAAAGGAGTCCAAACAATTATCTGTTTACATAATACTTGAGTCATTTGATTGGACTGGCATCTTCTTATCTTTGCATGAGCAAGACTATTCCAGTCTTCTCAAAAGGGGTCTTAGGAGTCTGGATCATGGCTCTAAGCTCCATAAAAGACTGAACAAGCCTAATTAAGTCACTGTTGAAATGAGACTAGCCACAAACCTTTCAGAATTTATAAATAGATGACTGAATCCGAGTCTGGGGTAGCAAATTTCAAAGTTTTAAAGTAGATTTTGGGCTGTATTACATCCTCAAGACTTATAGGAAGCCTGATGACATAAAACACAGATTGCAAGTAAACTAAGTTTGCAGGGTATTAGAGCCATTGGTAAAGCCAGCAACCCTCATTTTTTCTAATCAGTGTGCTGCTTTCCTTAAAACTCAAAGCATCTCCAAAATGTCTATGACTGATCACCTCAGATAGGGAACCAGACTGTTCCACCTTTAAGCAATTATTCTTTGTGTCCAGTAGTACAATTCTAGAGGGATGCTTTGTTCCTTGAGTCCTTGCACACTGTTCTTGCTCATGCCTATGCTTGTGATTGCTCTGTTTGCCTCCCTGAGCCACAGAAACAGAAGTTGAGTAGGAAAAATAAAATAACTTGAACTAAAATAATTTTTAATGTTTTTTTTCCTTAATGTAGGGCAAACTTATCCTTTTAAATCTCTGCAATTCTAGAGTGTTTCTGAAGAGTTGGGGCAGGTGTTGGTTGTTTTTTGTTTGGTTGGGGAGGTGTTTGTGTTTGTGTTTGGTTTGGGGGTTTTTGTTTGTTTGTTTGTTTTTTAATAGAATCTGCTAAGTTTTATTCTGCGACCTGCTCTTAAGGACCAATCTTGTCAAATATCAGATGAATACAATCTCATCAACAGCAGTTACTCAGCTTGAAGGTTGTGACCTCCAAGAGGAAATCTGGAAGAAGCAGAACGTTCTGCCGGCAGAAAGTTATGCCACAATAAAGAGCCAGCAGCTTCTCAAATAGGTTTCTACTGTCAAATATTTTGCTTGCTTCATTAGGAGCCACCTGCAGTGGCAGTCTGAGCTCCACTCTGACACTTCTCATAGAATGCTTACATCTAATAACCCAGCCCAGATGAAAGTCCCAACATCTTAAGACTGATCTTGTTTCCTACACAAGTTAAAACCAGCAATATTGGCATAGTTTATGAATTTCTGCTGAGTGAGTTGATAACCTAGGAAACGTTTTCTTGGGATGTCATGTTTGTTTGTCTCTTGTGTTCAGCATGAGTTGTGTTGTTGGTACCATGATGTCTGTGGTGAGAAGGTGAATGACAGTGTTCCCTGTGATTACTGCAGATAACATTGGAACGAGCAACTGGACCTGTGAGGTACCTAAGAATTTTGTGGTATATATGATTATTTAAATGCCTAAGGAATCCAAATACTAGGCAAGCAGCAGCACTGAGGTATTTTAACCTTGATTTACTTCTACACAATTTCACGGAATTTGGTACTTTGTCTTCTTTTTGGTTTATTATTTAGGAATGTTAGAGAGAACACATATGTGTTTTGTGTCCCTCAGTAAAAAATGGAGCCCCTCAATGGCTGAAAACAATCCTCATTTGTGATTCTGCAATGTATTTGTACAAAGAGGAACAATGTCATCTCATTCAATGAAAGATCATAAATTTTTTCTGATCTTTTGTGCCCAAAACATTCTTTTATCCCTGTGCTGGTATTCCACTTAGGTCCCAGTTCTGCAATTTGTCACCTGCAACTGCTTCTTGCTGCATCCTGTATCAGAGAAGAGGTGAGTAAAAGGCTGGAAAAGAGAGGAAAAAGGCATGAGTGTAACCTAAATAACTGTTCACTTCCTCTTTATCAAGGCCAATCTCCTGTGCTGTCCATTTGTAAAAACAGCGGCCTGGCTGTTTATTTTGGTTGCAAATCTTCCAAAAGAAATCTTTTGAACTGAAGAAAAAAAAAAAAGAAGCACCATAAAAGGTGGGAGAAACAAAACTATGTGTCTCTCTCGAGCAGTTTGAATCTGTTTGGGCAGTGGATAAATCACCTCTTAAATTCTGACTTCTTTATGTGCTTACCACAGGGAGGCAGCTGTTGAGACTGCTTGGCCCTGCCACCCCTATGGCATAGGCTGGTATGTTCAGGTGTAATCTTAGTCACCAGCAGGTGATTCTTTCTGGTGGCTGATCCATGACAGGCTGCTGGGCAGGTGAGATGATTTAAATCCTGCATTCAAAGGAAGGTATAACTCAGGTCATATGTCAGGGCTGTGTGTGTAGAAGTGGGTGGGAGAGGGACCACGGTAGAAGCAGATAAATAAGCAATGAGTCAGCAGCGGAGATGATTGAAATTTATCCAAGACATATTGCCTAAGAATTTGGTAGTGCGTCCAATATTACTAATGATGAGGCTGGGAGGTTTGGAGTTCCACTGATTGGCAGCTGCACCCTTGGAAAAGGACTTGGGGAAATGCTCTCATTTATCAGGATCTCATTATTTGCAATGGAGTCTGACAGCTATAAGGTTACATGTGTGTAAATCAGACAGAAGAGGAATCAGACAGTAATTTTATTTTGCTGGGCACAGGAGGAGAAATGTCATCCTGGAGTCTGAGCAGCACAGCCACTGCCATGTGTTGAGCCAGCATATACCATTCCCAAGACATTTCTGTCTATGCTCCCACTCCCTGTTGCTGGCCCTAAAGCCTCCCTCCTTGGAGTTGCCCTCCTTCTCCTTCCTCTGATTCCCGAGAGAGGCAGAAGCAGCTAGCAACACTTACCTGTCCCCTTTCTGAGCTGCATGGAGGTGAGAGTGCAGCTGCATTTCCTTCCTGCATTATCATGTCACTGCTTCCTCTCCTCCCAGTCTTGGTAAAGGCTGCAGGGAGAGGTATCACACTGGCCTTCAAATTGGGAGTCTCAACACAAGAGGAAGATAACGTTTTTAAGAAACAAAATGAATGCCAGAAAACTAGTGCAGGCACCACTGGAAGTTGGAGCGGGGTTACCTGGATCTCATGGCAGACTCTTCTGCCAACACTTTCACTTGTGGCTTTCACAAGCTGGACCTGAAAGAAGGCTCAGTTTGCATTATGTTTGTCTAATCAGACCTGGACGAAATATTCCAGATATATATCAACTTCTAAATGTTTTTTGTCATTCTCAGCTTGTGAACGATGTGGATTCAGGTTTCTTGTTTGGAAATTCACTGTAGTGAGTTAGAGGTGCCATAAACTCTCTAAGCTTTCGGAGGTGACTGATTCACTTTACATACCTGGAAATATATGATACATCTGCCAGGTCTTTAACCTGGGTTTCAAAGTGTCAGTTTCAAGCTACACAGAGACATATAATACTTTCCCAGAAATTAGGCACGATATGACATTCTTTTTCGAGCAATGAAAGTGATGTAGGGAAGAAGAGAGGATGGAGAAAAACTGTTTTATCTACTGTTACCAAGCTGGGAATAGCTATTTCGAAGAGATACTAAACCTTTAATTTTAAAGTTCTTAAATTAAACAATGCAGAAGATGCTGAGGGAGAAGAAATAGTCCTGACTTCTGAACCTTTCTGTAACATGGCCTTGTTGATTCCCCCTTTGGGTTGACCTAAGGTGAGGCACAGAACAGTGTGTCAATTCACTTGAAATTGTAGATACCCGTATGAAATATTAGGCTGTGATCTGTGTACAGGGAGCATGATTCTCTTATTCGAGTAAATAAATAAAGAAATTCTACAAAATTAGATGCTATCTTCAGTAACAATGTTGTTGTAAAGCATAACTTTTAGCATTCACTTTCTTCTCTGAAGAAGAAAACAGCAACTGTGGTTGACCACTTTAGAAATTCTGGAGGTGTAGAAAGTATTTTGATTTGCATTTACTCCTTATCTCTCTCCTTTTCCTTCCCTCCTTCTCCCTTCCTCTGTCCCATTTAGCAGTAATTAATCTAGGATGGTGTGTCTGGGGCTTTTTGGTGGTTTTTCTTGTTGTTTTTTTTTCCCCTGCTTGTAAGCCAAAAGCATTTGTTTTTGCCAGCCCTGGGATTCATAAAGTGCCAGAGAAAATGTGGAGTTTAGTAGCCTCTCTCCTTTTCCTTTTTCAATGCACAAAAAAGAGAGTTTCTGTGTCTGTGTACATCTGCACAGCCCCATCCTGTTGCTTTGGTTGACAGCCACTGTCTCCTCAGGACATCAGGGATGTAGCAAATGAAGCTGAGACCAACAGACGTGTCATCAGCTGCCCCCAATGCCTGCCTGTTCCCTGATATTTTTGTGTGTGCAGTGCTTCTCCTTGCAAATGAGGAACCACTGACCCACTCAGCATCACCTCCGTTATTAGCCTTTGTGGAAGAGTTGAGAAGATTCCATTACAAGCAGGAGGGAGAGGCACAGGGGGAAGGAATGGGGAAGAAGCCCAGGCAGGGGAACGGGAGCAAGGACAGGAGGAGATCAGGCTCTGGGTATTGGAATGGGTTGGGATTGGTGCCATCACTTTACAGCTCTGGGTACAGGGCTGTTTTGGGATCACTGGCCCAAGCAGGTACCATGCTCTTAGATGCCTGTGCTGAGGGCACTTGTGCAAGAATCATATGCAATACAAGTGTATCACTTTTCTGGGAAAAACAGCCAAGTGATCAACTCTTCCAGACCTCAGGAAAGCTTTGATTCCTCCCACTCCATTATCCAAATTTCTTCAATCCTTGTGGCTACTGTGTTGTGAATGGGCTTTCTCAGCACTTTGCTTGACTGGAATTCCTTTCTTTTCCCAACAGCTGACAATGTATCTGTCATCTTCTCATTCTTTCTGCTGCCCAGCATCCTGCTACTTGATGTAATGCATGTTAAGTATCTCACCTGCCAGCTTTCTCTCCAGTTTTCTTTTGTAGCTCTGGTCAAAGACCCATATCTGTTCATATCATCCCTCTTTCTACTCTGCTGTGGAGACATTTTCTATATTTTCTCAGGTTCTCTGGCTAAGCAGTCAAAAACTGTTGTAGAGGACCCGGGTGGCTGCAGAAAATGTTATTTACATCATCTTATTCTCACTGGGAAAACCTGCAAGTTGTAAAATGTATGTATAAGACTGTTGGCTGAGGCCTAAAGTGAAAATTAACCCTTTGCATTGCACTTTGCCCAAATAGCAGCGAAACCTAAAAAATTAAGGGTTCTGTTTGTCTCAGGGGGTGAGAGAGAGAAAAGGTGGGGACAATGGGTAAACATAAAATACATTAGGTTGCAGGCATTTTTAAGTTTGAAAGGACTTTCTGCTGAAAAGGGTGGAGGTCTCGGGTAATTAACCCTAACTGTGCCTGGGGTGAGCCCATCCCCTACTGTGCAGGAGTTGCTTCCAGGGTTGGAGTGCAAAGATAAAAGTGGGAAGGGAGAGGGAGAGGAGAGACACAGATGTTTTTCTGCAAGTGTTTGGCAAGCTCTGGCACAGAAAAGGCAGCTTATGAGTTTCCTGGGAGCTCAGAAACAAAAGCAGCTGCTGAAGACTCACCTTTAAGGGACATGCCTGATGGAATGTATTTAGTTCTCCATATTATGCACACTTTCTAAACAGCTGAAATAACAAATTGAGCAGAGTAGCAGGAAAGTTATCACTGTTATTAGAAAGAGGGGTGAATTGATGCCTGCCTGGCTGAAGGAGGCAGGTAGCAGGGCCCACTACAGGAAAATATCATGGCTACAGATCCTCTGAGGTGACACCAGACGTTCTCCTTGTCCAAAATAAAAACTAGGTGGCTTTAGCAATTCTCTTCAGCAAAAATAAATAAGTAAAAAAAAAAGTAAATTGTCATTACAGTTATACTTCAGGGATTTCCTCCTTTCCCAGAGGAGGGTCAAGCCAGTATTCTTTTAAAAACTTCTTTAAATGTAAACCATATCCTTGTTGCTGGCAGGAGGGACACACACATGTAACTTTGCAATAGTGTCCAAAGATTCTACATGTCAAAACCCTGTCACTGGAAAGGGACACTTGTACTGCACATTAAGTACATAATGAGAGACGTGTGTGTGCAGAGTGGGGGGCATATTTGAGGAAATTACAAAATATTTCTCGAGTTAAGTATATTTATGAAACATATCAGTCAGGATCAGTTATACACAGTGATTCCCAACCACATTCAACCTTTTTCATAGCATTGCATGCTGCTTTCTTGTCTCCCATCCTGACAGGAAACCCCACAATACTGTTGGTGCCCCTGCCTTACTCCACTGCTGTAAGTTTGAGAAAGTGCCAGTGGAAAGACTTAGACAGTCAGCCAAGCAAAGCATATTAGTTTATCTCCCATCTCTAATGCTGACATTCAAGCCAGAGAGGTTATTTTAATTGGGATCAAGTATTAGAGATAAAACTATTTTTTTCATGGAAAGTGATTGTATTGAATTTGAGATTAAGGCTAAAATTCATTAAATTTAATCTGGACCCACATTTAACTGTCTATCACTCAACAGTGGCTTCCACAAGACAGAAGAAAAAAAAATTAAAGCAGATAGAGCATAGGATATGACAATCTCAGCTATTCATCTTTAGGATATTACAAGAGGTGAATGTGTGTGGACAGTGAAAGGAGAGAAATGGCCTGGTTTTAGAAGTGCTAACTTTCCCAGAGAATTCCTGGTAAACTTCAGTTTTGGATGCTAAATTTTCCTGAACATCAGACCTATAGAGTACAGAGTATATACACATTACTTGCAGTATTGAATGAAAAAAATCTAGAGTTCCTATTCTCTTGACTTTTTTTTCCCCTTTTGCTTCATTGTATATGATTAAAACCAACTGACAATATCTCCTCTCCCTCTTTCTTTATTAATTCACGATGAATCCTGTTCTCTGGCTGACATCAGTACACTGTCATGGTTCAAAACTTTTCCAGTGCTTGGTTGGCTTGTTGCTTGCTTGCTGAAAAAAGTGTTTATATCAGGATTTTGGAAAGAAATAATACATGATGTTATGGGGAGGGAGGAGTTATTTTGTTTTGTTTCTGAAGAACTTGAACTTTGAGATATTTACATTGTCTAATATGTGACTTATTAAGAAAAAACATTGCAAATTGTTTTTATCTTTTTCCTATTCATTCTTTGTTATACCTTTGACATTACTAATCTCAGTGACATGTGGCATTCTGTGCACACACTGAGGTGAGATGTCTGGCAGATGTGCCAGAGGGTACAAAAGCTTTGAGAAAACTCTCAGATGTTCCTGTGATCCATTTTTGTTTCCCCACTTGAGTTTCATGCACATGTCACTGTCATCTGCTGCTATATGCAAGTCCTTTCTGATTATTAGGTTTGACCTCAAGGATGCCTCAGTTAAAGTCTCTGTGCCTTAAGCAGACTCACAAATTTCCAAGTTGGATGGTGTAAGTGTCCTACATAAGGAGTGAGCTCCCACCCCAGTGTGCAAATTTTGAGAATTCAAGTCTTTTGTCAAAAATCTTTGTACCGGAACAAAGATGACCTCTCTATTTTGTGAATTCCATGAAAGCATTAAAAAATTAAGAGAGCAGCTCCCTACAAAACCAGGGACCATTCTAATGCAATCTCACCTTTGTCTACAATTTGATATGTTTGTGTAAAGACATCAAATATCAAACTGGTAACGGTTTTGCATGCAGAGGAAGGAAATACAGTTATTACCAGAGACAGGTGCAAAGTTTTAAGACATGAAATGATGATTTGCACTTACATACTGTTCCCAGTGCCAAAAAGGAGGTTATTCTCTACCAAAACAAAAATTGACAATCTGCTGATTGGCAGATTCATTTATTAAAAGATGTTCCATCTACAGTGGCGTTTGCTTATACTAAAAAAAGTAAATGCATATATCATTAACTTACTCTAATCATATGGAGTATAAGAAAATTTCCCAAAAACCAACAGAAGTGTGGTTATTACAATTCATGACTCACTGCACTGATTTCCTTTTGCATCTGTTACAAACAGTGTGTTACAAGAGATCACTTGGAGAAATGATGTTCTGAATAACATCGTTAGTAAATCAGAGTCTTTTGCTTCAACTCATATAAGAGTTTGGTTCCTAAAATGAAAAAAAGGTACAAAAATGAGGAATCCTGCCTAGTTTATAATACTGTTCTCCTTTCTGAGTATCTTCTCAAAATGCTTGAGCATCCTAACTCTCCATGGGTTTGATGTTGTTTGGCACCTAGCTAAAAGCAACTTGCCAACTGAATAGAATAATTTAGAATGCATTACCTACAGTCAGATTACCTGCCATGTGTTGAGACTGGTAGCTGGCCATACAGACAACAAGAAAATTTGGACTTCCAGGTATTTGCAGCTTCTTTTTCTGAGATGTTCCTGTAAACAACTAATTTCATTCTGGGGATTTCAAATTGAGGGTCAAATATCCTTCCTTTAATATCCATCTTTCTTCTTCTTTCTTTGCTTAGCAGAATGCTATCCCTGTTTTACTGTGTCCAGCTGGCACATCCTCAGCATGCTGATTTAATTTAAAAAATCACTGCCCATTGTAGAAGCCAGATGTAGCTGAATAGCAGTGTTTTGCTCAGAATATTGCTGTGATGGCTGAACTGTTCCAAGGGCCATTCCTGCAAACAGAGCAGTGAGTACTCCCAGAGTAGTAAGAGAAGGCAAGAAGTGCTGCTGCATCTGTGATGTGCCTGAGAGGGGGATTGTGCTTTAACAGAGTGGGCATCTGTCATCCTGAGGCTCTAGAATTTGAGACGGTTCTTCAAACATACTGTTAACGGAGTTCACTTAAATTGTAGCTAATTCCAAGCCAGTAGAAAATTTAACAGGCTTGCAGGCATCCTCCCTGCTCAGTCTCTAACTCGCAGGTACAAATTTGTCTTTAGGGAGACGATACAAGGGCTATGGTCAGCTTGCTTTTAGAAAGTATAGAGCAGCCACCAATATTGTGAAGAGCCCCATAAGCTTATTTTCTAGTTCCATACTGCAATACTATAAACTCAGACCTGATACCAAAAGTACAGAGAGCAAAGTACGATTTGCACTAGATGCACCATTGTGATTTAAGAGCATTGTTCACATTGTCCCAGGAAATGAAAGCTGTAAGCATGATTGTCACTAGATTACAATAAACCTGACTGCTAGAGTGTTCTATTTATCCCTTGCCTGCCTCACCTTTCACCAGTAGGTTGTTTGGCTATTCTTCATACTGTTGTTTGGTTAAGAACACAACTGATGAGGGTAAAGATAAAACAGTTTCAGATAAGACTTCCACTGTAGAAACTTTGCTTTGGTACAAAATGACAGCCATTCAGTATCTTCTGTTCAGAAAGAGCCTGTCACCTAAACAGTATAGAGGAAATAATGGCTACAGGCAAGAGCATGGGATGGATTGTGAAAGGGCTTGAACTTTGTTCTTGGCTTTGGACATGTCACTCCTCAGTTTATCAATAGCTTCTTTGTATTTTAATCACATATTAGCATCCAAGATTGCTGCCTGTCTTGCCTAAACTTACCTGTTACATTTTGAAAATGGTTATGTCTCTTTCTTCCCTGTCTAAACAATCTCATGCTTTTGATCTTTCCTCATAGGTCCTATTTTCTAACTGTTTGAACAATGCCTTTGCCTTTCTCTGGACTCCTCCAACCAATGCATAAAAATCTGTAACTGCAGTGGTTATAATGGGGCACATTACTCTAGGTCAGGCGTTCTCCCTCTGAAGACAGAAGAGCACTTGCTAAGGATGCAACAACTAGGAAAAAAGGAGGGACTGTGAAGGTACTCTAAGACCTGACTATTTCCAATACCTTCTATGGAAATCTTGGTCACCAGATGCTAATGATAAATCATTAATTGTAAGCATTTCTGTCACCTCATCCAAGCCTTATTTGTGTAGCTACAAGCACCCTTCATAAGCTTCTTTTTGCCTTGCTGTCATCTTAATTGATGTTCTGTACAAGACTTTTTTTTGGAAACACATGCTAAAACTAAATTCATATAACTATTCTGGCTATATTAGGATCTATTGAGATTGTATTACCTTATCTTGTACAGAAATAGTATAGAGATAGACTACTTCATCTTGTATTGGCCTCCCATGTGACAGGAGGCTTCTGGAATGGAGAGGGAACAGATACCAATGAAAATGCTAATCAGCTGCAATGCCCATAGGAGTATTTGGCTGCTTAAGATGCCCCCTGCATACTGTTTTCCTCAACACTATGAATGTCACCATTCATTCTAAAAGTTATTGATAACTCCCTTTTACCAGATTGTCCTATCTCTTGTACCCCCTGCACCATATTAAGCAGGTCAGGCATTACAATCATTGGTGTTTACTTGAGTTTCATCTTTGAGATGTAACATGTAGTTTTGTACCTGCCAAAAAAAAAAATCTGAAATTTATTACCTTAGTGCTTTGTTCTGCATTGTTTCAGGACTAGCCAAAACTTTGATCATATCTTAAAATATAAGTTATAAGGAATAAACATTATAGTACAATAAAATTATGATGAGTTTGGTTTGGTGGATTTATACTTTTTTTCAGGTGGGATCTGCCATCTCTGGAAAAGCATGTACCAGGCTTGAGCTTTAGAGAAAATTGACTACTTGCTCTTGGTGGAGGCTGGAGTTCTTGTTATTGGACTGGATGAATCTGGGAAGATGTTTATCAAATGGCAAACTTTTCTAATACTCTTAGAAAGCATCCAAGCAGCGCTGCCTTGAATGCTGCCAGTGAGGAGACAGGGACTGCCAAGAAGTTCCTGGTGGTGGAGAACGGAGCAGGTCTAGTTCACTGTGGTGGGCTGATCCTGGCTAGATCTCAGGTGCCTACCAAAGCCACTTTATTAGTCCTCCCCTCAACTGGATGGGAGAGCGAAAATACAAGGAAAGGCTCATGGGTTGAGATAAGGGCAGGGAGAGATCATTCTTCAATTACCATCACAGGCAAAACAGACTCAACTTGGGGAAATTAGTTTAATTTATTACCAATCAAGTATGATAATGAGAATTAAACTCAAGTCATCAAACACCTTCCCCTCACCCCTCCCTTCCTCCTGATTTTGAATATGCCACAGCAGCACAAGGGGACAGGGACTGGCGGCTGTGGTCAGTTCACCACATGTTGTCTGTGCCATTCCTTCCTCATAAGAAGGACTCCTCACAGTCTTCCCCTGCTCCAGTATGGGGTCCCTCCCATGGGACACAGTCCTCCATGAACTTCTCAAACATGGTCCTTCCCACAGGCTGCAGCTCTTTGCAAACTGCACAAACAGCATCACTCCCTTCCATGGGCTGCAGTCCTTCAGGAACAGGCTGCTCCAGCGTGGGTCCTTCCAGCAAACTTGCTGCAGTGTGGGGTCCTCTTTCCATAGGGCCACAGGTCCTACAATAACTCTGCTCCAGCACCAGCTTCCCATGGGCTCACAATCTGCCTCAGGCATCCCCCTGCTCTGGCATGGGGTCCTCCATGGGCTGCCAGTGGATCTCTGCTCCCCCATGGACCTCCATGGACTGTGGGGGGACAGCCTGCCTCACCATGTGCTGCACCCTGGGCTGCAGGGGAACCTCTGCTCTGGTGCCTGGAGCACCTTTTCCTCCTACTTCATTGACCTTGGTATCTGCAGGGTTGTTCCTCTCACATATTCTCACTCCTCACTCTGGCTGCTGTTGTGCAGTGGATTTTTTTCACTTCTTCTTAAATATATTATCCCAGAAGTGCTACCAAGGTAGCTGATGGGCTCGGGCTTGGCCAGTGGTAGGTTGGTCTTGAAGACAGCTGGCATTGGCTCTGCAGGAGATGCATGAAGCTGCTGGCAGCTTCTCATAGAAACCAGCCCTGTAGCCCTCTTGCTACCAAAACCTTGGCACACAAGCTCAATACACTCAGCAAGCACATGGTGAGTCAGGCCTGTGGAAGAAATCTTATAGAAACATGGGCTACAGCTGAAACAAAGCTCGGGCCTGGAGAGTAGGGAGCTCAAAGAAGGGAGAAGGAACCGAAGAAAGGTTTCACAGTTGCAGCAGGGACATAGCATTAAAAAATAAAGCACCAAAGTGCTCTTTCCTGCTCTTGTCCCTCCCTTTCCTATTTTCTTAAATTAGTCACCTGAAAACTGAATTCAGCCTCAGCTGGTGTGAGTTCTGGGTAAGTGGCATCCCTGCCTTTCCCTAAACTTCTTAGGCAGATGCCTTGAACTAAGTCGGTATCCTAGTGCATTAAGGGACAAATCAAGTTCATATATGAAGGTTGCTCTCAGGATGAGCTTCTAAATAAATAAGAAAATTTTCATTGCTTTGCTTTAGCAGGTTTAGTAGTTATAGGGTATTTAAGTGCAGATCATACATCTGGTAGAAAAATAGCTATTTTCATGCTGTACTTCTTTTTTTCAGTTATTTTTATATGTATCATTTGAGTAAGATATTCTAGTCTTCAGTTCTTAACAAGAGAATCCAGAATTTCATGGTGTAAATAGACATTGCTAACTTAAGGTTTGCATTTCCAGGTTTAGCTTTACCACAAAGCACTGTGTATTCAACTTCTTGGAGTCTACATTCTTGTTCATATATACAATATGTAGTCTCTGCTCCATAAAAATAAATCTTAACCAGTTGCGATCATGAGATAAACCCTATCATATGAATTGCCTGACTTTGAAAGTGATTTGGAGTACATTTTGTACTTGAGTGTATAGTTATAAGACTGGACCAATGGAATAATGAAGAAGTTAAATGATAGCCCAACTGAAAATTGTCATTTGCTATTTTGATAGATTATCTATCTTGGGAGAATGATTAGGGAATGGAGGAGCTTCCTTCATCAGCAACCAATACAGTCCAATACATCCACAGCTAGACAGGGACAATAGAAGGAATGCCAGTTACACTGCTTCAGGGGTGAAATAATGTCATTTCAAAGAGAACAGGGCAGAAGGACTTCAGCACGGAACTATTCTAGCAGAAAATCGATATGTTTCTGAGTGCAAAGCCATTTGTAACTTTTACTATTGAGGCCACCAAATACAGTAGGAATTTAGCTGCTTTTGATGCAGCAGTCAAAGGGTCAAATTCTTTCCCCTGCTGCTCCAGCATAGCTCTGTGGCAGTCTGCTGGGCTCCTCCAGTGAAACTGAAGAGGAGGATTTGGCTTGCAGCCTGGTTTTAATCTGCACGTATGGTATCAATTTTGGAAGCATTTTCTGGTTGTCCTCACAGTTATAAAAGGGTAGAAAAATATATTTCTTCTCTTCCCCAGTTAAAAACCAGGCTTTTGTTAAGTCATTTGTGTTAATTCTCTACCTGAAAAGTGTAATAGTTAGCTTCATACTCAGTTTTCCCATAGGATTGGCCTCTCTATTAATAAGTACCTCTGCTGTCTAGCCTTAGGGAAAGGCTGCTCTGGAGAAACCAGCTTGCCCCAGCAGATTGCAGTTCTCTCCTGCACACACAGCTGATGCTGAATCCTTTGGGACACCTACAGAACCCCCCTCTGACCACAGGCACTGGAGTCTCCTGCCCATCAGCCTTCTTCCTCCTTTTTTCTTTGCGTATTCATCCAGTTGTTGTTTGCTTAGAGGTGAAGAGTTTCATGTTGTATGGGAGATTGGCAACAACTGTGTACATTTTCAACCAGCTGCGGGAATGTCTTCTCATGCTCACTGAAATCTTCAGCTTTTTTGATGAGTGCAGCAGCCATCAGCCATTGATAAATGTCTGGTCCCATTAATGAGAACTGACCCACTTAGAGCTCCATCTCAAGTGCTGTTGTAACTTTATTAATTGCTGGCTTACTATAAGGTTTTTCTGAGGTGGTCTCAGGACACATTTCTTGGGTTTGGTCCTTTCAATGTTTTATGTCACCCCTCTCTTTGGGGTAGACATTGCTTCTCCCTGCTTCTGAGAAAGATCAGCCTACCCCCCAGGACACAGGACTGCAAGAAAGTGCCTGTAGCATGGATCTCATCTTTCCCATGTAATTGCAAATCGCACTCATATTTTCTTCAGAATTTGTGGAAACTTGCATTTGAGAGGGAACTCAGTCTTTACAGGAATTTTTATCTTTTTTCTTTTCCCTGCTTTCTCATCTATTTCCTAAATTTTCTTCCTTTGCAATTGCTTCTTCCTTTGTCTGTCTTTATGCCCTCTTTTTGCACTTTCCTCCTTTTTTTATCTCTTTCATCTACCTTAATACTCAATCAGCAGCCCAGATCAAAATTTCCATGTGGTTGTACAGACCTATTAATTATTTGATCTTTTAATAGGCCTAAAAATCTTTTTCAGCATCAACTACTTCAATAAATATCATAAGATACCTCTTTCAGAAGCAAATGATCCACAGTGGCAGGCTGCATGTGGAAAACTTAGCTTTGGTTATGCAACTAAGAAATAAAATTACTGGAAAACATCAGAGGTGAGAAAACTCTAAAGCAGAGGGATGAGTCAAGGTTCTTAGGTGCAGGGACATAAGGGCTGTCCTATTATGTTCCAGCTAATAGAAAACAAAACCTTGGATTTCTGCCGACAGTTATCCATGTGTGCTGAGATTATTATCACAATCATTGGAAGCTCTCATTATTTCCAGCAAACTGGCACTGTAATTACTTCTAGCAATTTCCTTAGATTCTTTGACCTGTAACATCAGTAGTTCATAATGATTAAAATACTAAGCAAAACAGGGAGTGCATCATGCTTTCTAGAGCATGGTGCTTCTCCAGTACTTTATACAGAAAATGTATCATCTGTGTTATGTTTGTTTAGAATTATCTCTTATGAAAGACAGGTCTCAATTGCTGAACTGACTGAAATTACCTTCCAACATAGTTATCATGAAGACAAGCTTTAGCACCTGCAGGCAAGTATGGCTCTGTCTGTATTTCAAGAACTGAGAATGTCTGAAAGAAGTTCTCTTTAGATAGGATGAAAATATGATGATCTTAATTTGGCAGTTCTGTGTGTTAAATGTTAAAGATGAGAAACATCTTATT
This sequence comes from Campylorhamphus procurvoides, assembly GCA_013396655.1. Classification (NCBI taxonomy): domain Eukaryota; kingdom Metazoa; phylum Chordata; class Aves; order Passeriformes; family Dendrocolaptidae; genus Campylorhamphus; species Campylorhamphus procurvoides. Next base: position 1,098,852 of record WBMV01003373.1, on the reverse strand, counting down.
TTGGATATTTATTCCCAGTATTAGAAGTGACTATGAAAATAATTCAGGTTCTTTACTTTTCACCTGCAACATCAGCTTTTTTAATGACAAGTAATTCAGCTGAGGTTTCTGTGTCTATCACTTTTGTTCTGGTATCTACTACCAATCACTACAACAGTTTCAGTGCACGTAGATCTTTTGCTTTATGCAGTAGTCTGATCATGACTGTAAGTATGAACCTGTTTTCATAGTCCTCAAGTTTAGTTTTGGGTGGTGGTAGCAACAGTGGGATATCTTAGCTAATCAGACCATTGGACACAAGCATGCCAGATGCCTCATGTGTCTAGGGCTTATCATTGCACCATGAGACAAGCTCTGGCTATTGTGTGCATCTCAAATTTAGATCTGTATGACCCAGTTGACAATAATTCAGGTTTATACATATTCATAACCTCAGGCTGTAGTGTACTGTACAATGCCTTGTCAGTTTATAAACATTGATTTGCTAAGTCTCTGCATAACTCTTGCATCACTAGTGGGTTAAACAAAGGTATTGAAAAGGTCTTCCTGAGGTTTAAGGATTTTTATGCAAGGGAAATTATGACAGCGTATTTAATGTTTAATCCTCAAAAAAACCTGAATTTCAGGGCCAATTAAAATGTAAAGAAACTCATGGAAAATATACTTGGGTAATGCCTTCATACCTTCAGGGCTAGATCAATCAGACAGCATAATTATTTGAATGGATTTGTCCAATGAAAATGACATTTCTGTACAGTATGCTTTGAGATCTTTTTCTCTCACACCATTGAATAGTTTACAAAAAAAGTCCGCAACTGTGCTAAACAAACACACTTGTTTGGTTGTACCAAGTTTTTGTTCCAGCAGTGGAATTCATTAAAGCAGCATGTTCTGTATGTTGCCAGCAGGTCATCGGTGCATGCTTCAGTCAGATTCCTGACCTTTATTTTCACTTGCCAAGTCTGTTAGATTGCCTCATCCTGGGGACTGTTAAAATATATATCATTAAAAATACATCCAGCCCTATTTTTCTCATAGCTCAGAATATTTTCACAGGAGTGCTCATTGGTTTTCTCTGGTAATTCTCTGGTAAAATAACTAGTTTATTTTATATAGAGTCAGATGCTTAACTCTAAATAGCTGCTGAACTGCATGAAATAGAAATATTTTTCCCTCACCTAAAGAAAATTTCAATTAAAGTTGAAACCTATTTAGGATTTGAGATAAGCTTTTTCCTTCAGTGGGATGGTTGAAGGTCATCCCAAGCAGCTACTCATCTGTATATATTCCCAGTGAATTATGTATACCTGTAATTTTCTAATCTGATGTTCTTGTTGCTTGTATTGTCCCTAACCTCTGTGTTTAAGTGCTGTATTTCACACCCTCCTTTGGTTTTGGCACTGACCATCAGCATCTCGGTCCATACAAGTCTATGTGTCAGACCAACTCCTACGTTAAGGTCGCTATCTAGAATGTAGAAATTATGTGCCTGCCTCCCTAATTTCAAAGACATTCTCAGAATGTTCTCAACACAGTTGATTTACCTCAGACCTATCATACTAGGAAAAAAAGGAGGGATTTTTTTCTGTTTATAAGTTGCAAATGTTTTGCAATTTTTTAGAGTCAATGAGGAGGCTACAAGAAGCTCACCACCAGATAGGTATTTTAGCTGTTTTCTTTCCAATTCACAAGAAGAAATGACCCCGTCAAGAGACAAACATCCTTCAAAGAGATTTTGCACAAGAATGGTGAATATATGAGAGGGTACAATGCTGAAATGCCAAGATCTTATCAGAGTGCTAACTCCCCCGTTATTACTGTAGGCAGGCTTTTACAGCATCTAGATCCACAGCAATGTAAATACACACCAGACTCCCCTGAATGAAGTGTGGTATTGATTTGGGTGTACTCTGCTGCACTCTTAATGACATATTGTTACTTCAAACAGCATGACAAAATCTTACTGAAATAATCTATTTTCCCTCAGTAATTAGAAGCAAAACAAAAGTTAGATGATGCTAAACAGTCTCTGATGAGAATTTCTTTTAACGTTCCTTTTGATCTCCAGTGGTCCTGCTCCACAGTAAAGCATCTAGGTAAAAGAAGAATCAATTGTTTCATATGAAAGTGTTTCTCTTCTAGACAAGTTTTAAACATTTTTTTCCATCATCAGAAAGGATTTTGCCACTGACCATACTGAGAAAGGATTTCTTAGTAACCCCTGTTGTCCTCTGGAACACTGGTCCAAGGCAAAAAAAGTTATTTTGGGATTTGAAAATTATGTGGACCCATATTCCTTTTCTCCATTCTTTCTCATCCTGCTTATCTGAGCTGGCAACAAAAGGCATATAAAATATGCCTGCAATGGATGATACAAAAATGAAGTCAAACGCCTTGGGCCTGTTCCGAGTTTGGTGCAAATTTGCTATGTGTCTGCCATTCCTTTATTCAGGGCAAACCTTTATGTCCAGCTCCTATGTGCTTCAAAGTACACATCTCTGTGTTGCCTCTTGAGATCCTCTCTACTGGCTATACAGTGGCAGTAGTACTGCATGACGTTGTTTTAGTGTGGAGATTGCTAGTAGTGAAATGAATTTGGGAGTTTAATGTTGGGTAAGGAAATACAGAATGTTAAGTAGCAACATGCCCCTAAGAATGAAGCTGTACAGTTTAGAGGATCTAGCTTTTTCTGGCATTTGTTATTCAGATTTAATTTCAGTGTAATTTCAAAAGCAGATAAGGAAGTATGTTCATTACAGGACTCACTCAAAGAAAGATGGTTTGTGTTTTGAGACCATTGCTTTGAGAGTGCAAAATACCACTGGCTAACTTAAACTTTGCCTTAATAAGGATGTATGACATTGGCATTTCTTAGAGATTTTTTTTTCTTTTCATGAAAGGGAAACACCTACAATACAATTAGAAGACTCAAATCTATCCATCACTGAGATCATGCTGTGTCCTTCAGACCTGCAATAGAATCATACATTATTTTGGGTTGGAAGGGGTCTTTAAAGTACATCTAGTCTAACCCTGCCGCAAGGAGAAGGGCTATCTCCTACTGATCAGGTTGTTCAGAGCACAGTCTAACCTGGCCTTCAGTGTTTGCAGTGTTTACAAGTTGGGATGCAGTTCTGCAGTGCTTCTCCACTATCGTGTTGCTTCTGCTATGTGGTGTGCTCCTGTCAGCCCATGAGAGGAATAAGGCCACTGCTTTCACACACAGAGTTCATAATGGTTATAGTATCTTTGCTTTGAAAGAAGACTGGTGCCTTCCCTTTCCCAATGTCCTTTTGTTATTTTCCCCTTGCCCAGTGCAACTTTCCAAATAAATCTTTTTTTTTTTATCAGTTGCTATGTAAACATTGTTCTTCCATCCCTGAGGACCTATGTACCAATGTTAATCATATACAAGCTTTCTCACACAGTCATTTTGTAAAGTGTCTCAGTAGCATGCATGTCAGGAAGTGACAGAAAGGTATAAGCGTTCAGTTACTTGCCTATACAAGGTTATTCAATTTACATAGATGTGATTAATGGTGCTAATTACCTCATTAAATGCAATTGAATCTAGAGTCACAGTGTTAAAAATCTACAGAAAAACAGTTTTAATAAAAGTAGTTTCAACTGCAAGCAACTTTCAAATAAAAAAATATTGATGAAATGTTATCTCTATGCAGAATAATTGGGCTGTTTCTATACTGACTAAGTAATTCATCCTCCAGAACTTTGAAATTAAGGGAACAACTTCATAAAAGTTTTAGGGCTGCAATAACTGCATTTGAGTGCTGGGCTCTAGATGTGCGTGGGGCTCCAGAAGAAACCACCCATACGGACCCCTCAGAATGACCAGCTGAGCCAAGGAAAGTTGCATTGATACAGACCTCTCATACAGCATGTTTGTGCAAGTGCTCTTGCTGTGCAGAGTGAAATTTGTCATGACAAAGGTTCTGTCAGTCTGCTAAGACTTGTGTTCTTGCTGGTGAGCCCTCAATATCCTCCAAGATAGTTGTGCTATAGTTATGGTGGTCAGGTTTCTGTTAAAAGTACCGTGGAAAAGTGCCGAGAAATGTGAAACAAATGAAAAAGCTGTAAAACAAAGATGAGATATAATGGCTGATCTCATGATAACTTCAGAAATTGTCAGTGCTCTATGGTGATGTGTTACCCTGTGGCTTTAGGAGAAAACATGAATGCAAAAACAGCTTTTCTGTTTTTCCTTATTTGGTTAATGAGAACTTGCCCGGGGTCTAATCTTACTAACCTGCTAATTTCACTCATTTTGGGAAACAACTGAGACTTGGATGGTGTAACCCAACACATACATCTAACTCAGCAACTTGCTGGACTGTTGCATCCCTCATGGCAATGTAGTCCCTGCTGTGCATGGAAGCAGGCCCCTTCTTTGTCTTGACTTGATCTGAGTTTCCTGCTTTGGACACATCCTATTACCTCTGCCCTTGGGTCAGCATTTTATGTGCAACATTATCTCCAGTGGGCTGGATGACAGTGAAATTTTGTACCACAGCTCATCTGAGATCAGCCAGCCTCTCCCCACTCCTAAGGGTGGGAACAATGCTGCTTTACATAAGAGTTGACAGGAATAGAGTGGTTTCAGTCTCCCTGTCTTCCTCTATGTAGCCACGGGCAGAAAGAGGACTCTAAATCTTTCGAAGCTCTACAGAGGAGCTGTAGGCCTCAAATATTTCCATGTACATACAAGAAGAGAACATGCAGCTAACATGTGTTAATGCAATCTATTCCTAGCACTGTAATTTTCCCTTTCTTATTTTACCTCCTTCCTATCTCTCCCCCTCAGCTGTGAATCACACAGGCAACTATTTCAGAAGTTTGACTTTGTCATGTTATTGTGTAGCTTCTCCCAAAATCTGATTGCATTGCCTCAGCTCCTATGGGAAAGGCACTGAAGCCTCATTATGTCAAATGATCCATTCAAGGTATCCGGGTGCTACTTTGAATGAGCAAAGAGCAGTTATCACAAAATACTCTACACCAGATTTGATTTGCTTAAAAGTGGCATAGTAGTATCCAAATCCAAGAGAGGCTGTCAGGAGGGGCATCTTAAAATGGGAGGACTGCTAATGAAAAGATAATTAAAATTATTAGTAAAACATGATTTTGAAAGTGTGTCACTTTCAGTAGTGGTTTCTCGCAGCTCTCTCTTTTCTTGTAATGTAAGGCGTAACAAGAAATAAACATCCTAAAACACAGGCCCATCTACAGTCTCAAAAAAAGCAACTAATGTGAAAGAACAGTAAGCCCAGCTCTGGGGGTTTTTGTGTTGTTTAAAGCCCTACATAAATCAAGAGGAGGCCCACAAAGGGAAGACTGTTTGGTTTCAGGGACTGGTCTTGATTTTCTGCTCAGGATAATCAAGATCAGGAATCCATCTCTAATTAAAGGCAAACAGAAAATATGCAGGATTTTCACATACATTCTTTTCATACTCATAGTTCAACGTTTTATGTATATAGTATTCTTTTCCTTTTATTCAACTGTCTCAAATTATGTGCAGACAGCTTCAGCTGCAGGGAAAGGTGGGAGTATTTAGGATACCTAGAATTTAACTCCTTCACTCCTACAACAGAAAGACCTGTTTCTTTATCAGAGGTATTCAATAGAAATGTGGTTTCTATTTTCAACAGAAAACATCAGTGATTCTGTTATGTGGAGGGCTTTGGGGAGATTTTGTTTGATGGGGGTTTTTGCTGGGCTTTTTTGTGGGCTGTTTTTTGGGGAGGAGGGATTGTTTGGGTTTTTTTGTTTGTTTTGTTGGGTTTTGTTCTTGATGTGTTTTTTTTTTTGTTAAACTGAGTATATTGCAGTAAAGACCCTTACCTTATTTTCTTTGAAAATAGGACATGCTTTAAGTTTTAATAAATACAGTGCTTTTTCCTTGTCTACTTCTGTTGTAGCTCTGGTTCCTTTTGCAGTGATTTTCCATGAATATGTCATTCAAATGAACGAAATTTAAGCAGGATGTGGGTTTTGTCACTTTGATGGTGATGTAGTTTCCCACATGTAAGTTTTTCATTAAGAAATTAATATTGGCAGATTGGGTATTACAGTAAACTGAACAAGCTCGAGTATGTGGTGGGACCACATCATTTTGCATGGTGATGTTCAAGTTCCCCTTTCTCCCCACACAGTGATGTCTGGGGTTGATTTACATAAATTCTTAGATTTCTAACAGCAACACCCTGTAAGCTGAGCTATTCCTTATGCTTTTGGCTCCCTTTCTGAGACATATTGCTGACACTTCCATCATTGAGTTGGTATAACCCGATGAATCAATGTCTGATGTCTAGTTTTTAATAGAGGAGAAGGTTTCTGATGATATGTGTGGTTGTATTTAATTCAGTGTCAATAAGATGGATGAAGACTGAAGTTTGGCTGAGATAGTTCTACCCTGAGATTCTCTTCACTTAATACTAGGAGTATACTTACTGACACAACTTGACTTTGTCCATGAACCATGTTTTCCATAATTAAAAAAGCTCTGTGTGTTGAACTAGATGGTGAGCACTGGCCCAGCCTTCTGCTAGGCTAGTTCTGCAGAGTGATTTAAATCACAAGCTCTTAAGAAAGGCAATACTGAGGTAATTTCCAATCAATGAAAGAATTTGATATGTTCAGCAAAACAGTTTTCTTGGGAAAAAAAATTAATAGCCAATGTACTTGAATAAAAGTGTCAGTGCTTTTCTTCCTTGATGTTAGAATAGCAATACCTGTGCAAGGAGTATTGGAACATTCTTCTGTAATGACTATTTATTCCTGTGGGCTGTTGGTCTGGTAGTTAGAGGCTTTCTGTAAATCATTTACAATATTGTGGATATTTTGGGGGTATGTATTTTTTAACAAGTTTGTTTGAAATAATAAAAGCAAACAGACACTTCTCACTTGGTTAATGCATCCTTGGTTCTGCCTTTTTCCTTCTCTTCTGTTCATATGCTCTCCACCATTAATTCCTCTGAAAAAAGTGAGCAATAAGAAAAGGTTGAAAGTGGAGAGCAGGCAGCTATATCTAAAATAATTCAAGAAGACATCACTGAAGACAGAAGTTTAGCTTCATCAAATGCAAGTCAATGGCCTGTTCTTCCTGCAATATCAAATTACATCCCCTCCACACCACCAAGTACTTTTTGCTTTCCAACCATTCTCAGCCCTGCCGTTTTTGCACCAGGTACCCATTCTTATTCAGATTTGCTGAGCTACTGTGACTCACCATGTCTGCTTTCTCTGCTGCACTGACAGCCTGTGTGTCTTCCCTGTAGACATGACTTCCCTGCAATTCCTTCTCTCATGCTGTTTCACCACAGCCTGCTTTCCTCTGGGCACAATGGATTCCTGCCCTCTAGGGTTTGGTTGGAGGCACCGATTCCAGCTGAAGCTCAGTGCTCTTCCTGCTGTTTTCTGCCCAACTCCACTGTATGAATGGTTTACCTTTTTGTATAGCAGGTCCTGCATTACCACAGGTCTTAGCAAGGTAACATTTTAGTGGCATGAGAATGACGTCATGAGTAACTCCACCTGCATGAGTGGTGGGTGTCAGCAACTGCACCTGCAGGGCCAGCCTAAGCCGTGCTTGCTTGCACATCAAAAACTTCACGAGTGCTCAGGCTAATGGAGGTGATTAAATGTGACACTAGCTTTAGTTAAAACATATTCTAATTTTATTTGGCTTTTTTAAAGGTGCATTTTACGGTGGGGTTTTTTTTGCACTATATTACTCATCAATAAGATATTAAACTGGCAAACAGGTAAAATTGAGCTTCATAAGTTTTTTTACTTCTTAAATTTGACTCTGAGCAAGTTTCTGATTTACATATTTTAAAAAAAAGAAAAGTGCCTTCTAACAACCAACATGTTACTTTTTTTTCCTATAAGGAATTCTGTTAATATCTCGCTTTTTACAGGCTCACCATAGTGAAAAACTTTAATACTAAAATACACAAGAAACCCTTTTTCTGTAACTTTAAAATTGGCAGCGAACAACCACTCTAATTTTGAAGTACCTGTTCTGCATTTTGTTAAAAATTGTTGCAGGTTTTCTCTTCCAGCTGAAAAATATTTTTACATTTTCCCTTTCCTCTTTTCAAAGACTGTAGAATATTGTGAACAGCTCATTTTTTTTCCTTATTTGTGTATTACAAGAAATACTATCTTCATTATTCAAAGAATAATTTAACAAACAGGCCTCAAGTATTTTATATTATCATTTTTTCACATATATTGATTTTGGGGCCTTTTTTTCTTTACTTTTTTTTTTTTGGTAGTTTTTTGCTCTGAGAGGTTTTTGAGCTTCTTAAAAGCATTTCTTCCATGCTTGATCCTACCTACTTAACAATTGTGAATTATTTCCTAGAAACATTGTCCCTGTGCTTTTGCTGTGCCAATTGCTGAGTTTGGGAACTTAAGCTTCACATGTGTCAATCTAAAGTCACTTAGTATGAAACAGACCAACTTTTCTTTCCAGTCTTGAGTCTTCTTCTACTGCACATTGCTTGGTGTGGCAAATTATCTTCATAACTGGGGCCCCTGTTTGGTCTTGAGTAGCTGAAATCCTCACAAAATCCAAGACTGACGAGTATTTCCAAGTAAGAAAGAGGTACTGATGTATAAACTGTATATTCTTGAGGGAATGCATGCTGCTTTTTGAGTATGAGCACATGAAGGGATAAACACTGTCCTGTACAAAGAATCCCCACTGCTGACCTGCACTTTTCCACAGTCGAAGAAGGAAAGAAAAGTTTGTGGAATTTACACACTCTGTGGAGTTTGTTGATAAAGAAGAAATAAAAGCAAAGTCTGTGCAATTTTGAGTCATCTGCTGACTATAAATGTAGAGCAGTCTATTTGTAACTTGCACCAAGGAACTGAAACAGGCAAGAGGATACTGCTGCCTGTGCCTGTATGCAGAGCCTATGGTCAAAAGATGAACATAAATTAACAACATAATGCTGCTGCCTAAATGGCAGAGCTCACAATCCAAGAGAGAAATGGAGAGATGGCTGTGTGTGAGGTAGCCCTCAGCACTGTACAGGATGATCAGGTTCTTGTAAGGTTTTAACTTGGATATTGGGCCTAGTTCTGGGTGCTGTGCTCTTTAGAGATACTTACAGATTAAGGAGAGAAAGTCTAAGACCACTTGTGAGGAGGATCAGGGTTATTAAAAAATTTCCCTCAAGGAAGGATATAATGAAGTTGTTTATTTCATCTCAGAGGTAGGAAGACTGAGGGAGGTGGTATGATACCTGTGCTCATATGTGTGAGCACTACATGTGCATGCAGGGTAGAGTGAGGTCTAGTCAGGTGCAGCAAGAAGATTCAAGTTTGATATTAGAATAAAAGTTTCCCACAGCAGGCATATGGAAGTACTGGAGAAACCTCCTTCATCACAAAAGTCATTGCAATTGGATTAGATAAACATCAGCCTGGAACAGTTTACACAATCCCTGCCTTTCCCAGGTGACCTTCTGAAACCCTTAACAGGCTTGAGAATTCTGCAGGAAAATGACCAAAGTTTCTTCTTTTCTCTATCTGAATGTTTTTTCCCAAACCTTATAGTGACAGAACGTAAAAGTAACGGTACCTACATACGCACTCAGTCTTACTGTAATTTGTTAACAATTCCAGGTTATTTTCTTATGAGAGCTTCTGAATTTTACAAGAACTTTATAAACATCTAAAGGTATATAATTATCAAAAATTTAGCAACATCTTAAGAAAAGCTTGTAGCAGGAAGCGCTATCCTGAGTATGAGAAAATATGTCTCTAGATGTAGGTATAGTAAGTCCTAAGATAATTTATGAGACCAGTCACTTTGCCTCCACCAACATATCTGAAATAATGAAGTGCTTACAGAAAGCTCTTGACTGTTATGCCTGATTTTTTTTTATATTCCCTTTCCCTTTTCTGTTTGAATTCAGATGTGTTCTTTTATTTTTTAAGGCAAAAGAGCACACATTCTTCAAATTAATAATAATGCAATAATAAAGCTCAGTTGCACTGTTCGGACAAACACACTGTGTGAGTGTGCAGAGGTTAGGAGTCCTGGGGTATCTGGGGCACTGTTTTACTAAACTGCAGGGGCCTCACTGTAGGCTGATAACTCATGGTGCCAGGTCAGTGGTGAGATATCTTCTTTAAGTGTTAGCCAGAATTTGTTGGCAGGCAACAGAGAAGTGGATAGAGGCCTGGAAGGTCAGATGTTGTTCCAAGTTTGTCACAAATATGCATTAGGGAACAGCAATGTGGGGGTGGGCAGGGCTGAGACAGTAGATTTAAGCAGGAGACTGGTGCCTGACTCCACCATCATTGCAGGCAGGAGTGTGGATAAAAGAACACAAAACTACAATGTTGGTTTTCTTCAGACTTTTTAAATAATGAAATAATTGTAGGGCTGCCCAGAGTATCAGTGTTAAGGCAGCTCTATCCAGCACAGAAAATATGATCGCATACTTCAATAGTTTTGAGGCATGTCTGCTGAATGTCACACAGATTCCTGATGCAGTTGCAAGGAGGACAGATTTTTGCTGCCTACTAAGATGGATATACATTCTTTAAATGTTTGATAAAATCAGACCAGCTGTATTGCCCAGTACACTTCCCATCCAGCAGCATGGATAACTGCGGTTGCTATTTAGTGAAACCGTAGTAATTTCCTCTGGTTCATTCCCATTGCATTGCACCAGATCCACCACTGTTGGATTAGAGATGTTACAGGGTGCATTCCCTCCTGTTCCTATTCTGTTTATGGACCTACTGTCCATCAAATTGCATGATCCTTTCTAAATCTGACAATGCTGTCTGTCTCCACAATCTCCTTTGGCAGCAAGTTCCACAAAATTTACATGAGGTGGTATAGTATCATTTTTCATCAGAGGAGCTCCTGAGCCCACTTTTCTGATTTTCCTTCTAGAAAATTTTGGTTCCTGCACCTTGGTAACTTAAAAATAGTAGCTTTGAAGCATGCAGAGCTGAGTTGAGGGAGAGGAAAAGGAAGTTTTCCTGCATGTCTGTGGACTTTTGGCTGGCTACCTGTGGGACTGCATGGACGTAAAAGCATCCTTATAGTTTTCTATCCACTTTCTTCCACGTGATGTGTCCTTAAGATGGTGTCTATATTTCCCCAACAAAACTAGTCAAGATATTAAGTAAAATTGATGCACTCCCATCTTTAGTTGTCTGAGTTTTAGTATTTAGGCAACAAATGTTACATGTGCCTAAAGCCAATTCAGGTCAGGATCACATCCTTCTGCAGAAAAATCAGTGGTGTAGAAGTAGGTATATAATAGGGAAGAAACAATGATGAGTATTTCTCCCAGTATATCTATACTTCTTGAAGGGGAAGTATTTGATCCAGTGTTCATAATAAGGGTTGAGGTTCATCCTCCATACAGGCATACCCTTGGTCTCTCACCTGTGGGTGAAGCCAGTCCAATGGAGATCCTGCCTCTACCACTGTCCTGGGTGTGGGCAGTCTGTGGCAGAAGAAGCTGATGGTGAGACTCGAACTTCCTGTGGCTTCCCCTTTCAGAAGGATTTGAGCACAAAGAAGTTTCTGCTGAGAAAAGGCCTATATGGCCCAAGGCTTCCTGAGTTTTTCAGGTGGCTGTTGAGTGCTCACAGGATACCTTTATGTGCAAAATGTTAGATTGGTCTGTAGTGTCAAGGCCAATGGCATCCTGGCTTGTATCAGGGCAGTGAGTGCCCCCCTGTATTTGGCACTGTGATGCCACACTTCAAATCCTGTGTCCAATTCTGGGCCCCTCAGTGCAAGAAAGACATTGAGGTGCTGGAGCATGTCCAGAGAAGGGCAACAGAGCTGGTGAAAAGTCTGGAGCACAGCTCTGATGAGTGAGCTGGGGTTGTTCAGCCTGGAGAAAAGGAGGCTGAGAACATTATCACTCTCTGCATCTACCTGAAAGGAGGGTGTAGCAAGGTGGGGGTCAGTCTCCTCTGCCAGGTAACAAAAGACAGGATAAGATGAAGTGACCTCAAGTTGTGCCAGGGGAGGTTTAGATTGGCTATTAGGAAAAAATTGTTCACAAAAAGGTTGACAAGCGTTGGAATGGACTGCTCAGGGTAGCGGTGGAGTCATCATCCATGGAGCTATTTAAAAGATGTGCAGATGTAGTGCTTGGGGATGTGGTTTAGTGGAGAACTTTGCAGTGCTGGGTTAATAGTTGGACTCGATGATTTTAGAGGTCTTTTCCAACCTAAGTGATTCTCTCATTCTATGACACAGAAATGCACTCTGCAGTCCTTAGACCACACTGAATTTTGTGGCTTGGGAGTGAAAGAAAAAGCAAAAGCCTTTGACCTTGTTAATTGAGTAAATTGAATTTTCTGTGGCTGGCAATATTACATCATCTTCATGTCATTTCTACAGGACCTTTCTAACTCTAGCCATACTGTAAACTATGGCACAAAGTGCATTTTCAAAGCTCAGATCTGAAACTTCTTAGCAATTACTTTCCTATATTTGAGAGTGGTGATGGTAGCTTACCTGGTACTACTGTAACCAGAAAAGAGAAATAGGGAAAACTCTCAATATTTGTATATTTTCTGTAATAGCGTAAATTTGACTGATTGCACTAATGTCATACATGGATATCTTGGGTCAGGGAGGCAGGCTTTTTTTTTTTTTGAGTGCCAGTTATTGACATGCCTTGAGCAGCTTCCAAGAAGCAGCCAACAAAGGAAAAAAAATAAAGAATGGTTAGAATATTAGTTAAAAAAAATACACAACCCTGACCTTTCAGTATGGATTTATCTTTTTTCCCCATAAAGGAAAATCTCTCGGAATCCTGGAGGATAAGAGCAGCTGAGATGGCACATCATAATTCCTTCAGACGCAGTATCACATATTTGGGGAAATTTTTTAAGTTTTGAAAGTTAGGTGGGGGGTTAAGCATTCAGAACACACGTACCTTTAAATACATACAGAAAAGTTCTAAAAGGAGTGGGGTTTTGTTTATCATATACATATAGTTATACATATGTACAAACCCACATTTCATTTAACTTTTTAATTGATAATTGCTGCAGGTCAAAAAAGTAGAATCTTGATTTGCTGCATCTTGGAAAGCAACCTCCTCCTTTCAGATGCATCTGGCAGGAGAGAGCCCGGTTAGTGGAACAGACCACTGCTGGGTTGAAAGTGCTTCCCGTACTGTTGCCAGCAGTATTTTGTCTCTGTGGAATGGCTTTGTAGTTTGAGTCATGCCTTGCCCCTTCAGACATGCTCGGTACAGCTCCCCCTCCCCCGCCCTCCCCCACCTCCTTCTGACAGCCTTTCGAAAATGCCTTTCCTGCAGCACAGAGGGAGCCTATATTGGCTGTAAATATTTAGCTCCACTTATTTCCCTTTTTGCTTTACTTCACTTCAAGTTTTCAATATTGTTTAAACATAACATACAACATATTGCAGAACGGGCAATCCTTCTTAGACTTCTTTAAAAGTTCAGATATTTAAAACTAAACTTACTGTTTTCTTATGCCCATATTCCTACTGCACAAGTCCACATAAGATGAAAGAAGCAATAGTCGTTGGCATCTTGAATTTTTTTAATAAGATTGTGTTAGAGGATTCCTTCTCTCCAGTTCTCAAAGTCTTCAAACTTAGTAGAAATGTCAGAGAAAAGAAGAAAGTGATACCAGTTGGACCACATATTTACAGGCTCACTGTTCTTTTATTGATTGTTATTTTCATTTTTCCCTGCTCTCTCCTAGCTCCTTGCTGAAATAGCAGAAACATCTGCCTTTCTTCATTGAGGAGAATCACTTATGAGTCCCAGATTTACCAACAGTATCAGTTACATCCAGCAAACCTCACTCCTGATCTTCTTAATTACTTTCCATCTGCTTTTCCCTCAGTCATCTTGGTTAGCAGAAAAATGCTGACAATCAGCAGTAATAGCTTAAGTTAGTTATTTATTAAGTCAAGCCTTTTGCAGATACAATTGCAACAAATATATGCTTTGTTGGTTGTATTTTTTTTTCAGAAAGAGTTATCTTTGAATTGGACCTAGTTGAAAAATAAGATGCAACAATTCCAGAAGCTGGTAACAGTATAGGAGAAGGGAGTGGTTCGCCTTCTTTTTTATATTTTATTTTAAACTGACTGATGGTCTTAGCCTCTGCTTTGAACTTTCAAGCTTCTTTTGAAGTTTGGTAGTTATAAGCTTGACTCAAGGAAAGAGTAGAGCTCCAGAAGCTGCTGTTAGAAGCAGCTACTGTGGTCAGAAGGGGATGGTCCTACTAGGGTTTGGGGTTTTGCTCTTGTATTTTCTTTTTTTTTTTAGTTTTGTTTTGTTTAAGTGAACATTTATATTCTTCTTTTCCCATGACTTTTCCCTCTTTTGGCTAGGTTGCTCCTTTGGTCTCCTACTGGGAAAGCACCATTGAACTTGCAGTGGTGAAAAGATGATTAATGATAGGCAAAACTGTACACAACATGCAGTTTATTTGAGGAGGAGGAGCCTGCAGTGAAATGCTGCATTGGAGAATTCTAGGCAAATGGTGTGTGAAATTGTTGACAAATTGCCCTCATTAAACTCACTAAATGAATGCTTTCATGAGAACATTGGCTTGATATCACCATGTATAATGTAACTTCTGCTTGAAATTGCATGTGCTGCTATTCTTATCTTTTAAACCCTTTAACAGCTCTAATGTCCTGATAAAGCCAACCATTGTAGCTGTCTTCACTGTCAGTACATGGCATGTGAAGGGAAATTGCTGAGGGTGATTTCCATGAGTGGCTCTGAATTATTCATTAGTTTATTCATTACCATTTTGAATCCAGTCACCAGAGTTCATAAATGCCAAAAAATGGATTTAGAAATGCCTGAAGTTCCTCAGACTCTTTAACTTGACCCCCCGTCAATGAAAGGGGCAGTAAAAGGACAAAAGTCACAGAAACCTCTGTTTTAAAAATGCAACTTTGGATTCTGTTTAGCCTTGTTGATGGTTGAAAACTTTCAGATAAAATATGTCTTAAAGGTGATGGTGTTTGTTGATGCAGCACATTCAATGGCATTTGAGTAAGATCAGTGTGCACTAGACACTTGCCCTACCAAGATGAATTCCAGCTATCAGCCTGAATATGCCCTGCTGGGCAAAGAATGAAGTGTGAAGCCATCACAGGGAGAACTGCATAGACTACTGAGACCTTCAGAGATGAAGGTCAGGCCATGGCCTTAGGGCCCAGGCTTGTTTCACACACAGTGTGTGCTTGGTACCAGGTTTTACTGCAGTAAAAGGGAAAGTATCCATGTAAAAGAAAAAACCCCAGTGTTGACTGTTTATCTTTGATTAAGCAGTTACTCTAGCTGCTTCAAAGGTGTAGAAGATAACAGTCAATCCATATTGAAAGATGATTCATATGATGAAATGTTGAAAAACGGTTTTCCTAAACCAAATATCTACCATGCAGAAAATGGTACAAGTACTGATATAAGGCTGTCTTTGTGTTGAAGACTGAGGGTAATTTTGAAAAGGAGTCATAGTATAAGAAAGCAAATTGTCATGAATATATTGTCAACCACTGATCCACTTGGGATAAAACCAGATGTGGCTGGTCTTTCTTAGAGCTTACTGCAAGTAGAGCCTAGGTGGAAAAAGCTCTCATATAGGAAGGCAAGGAAAAGCTCACTACGTAAAAAAGACAATGGAAGACTGGATTTCGCTCATCGTTCTTCTCTATCACATCATGTGTCTTCTCAATTCATACTCTTGCACAACTCTGGTACCCTCTTTCTTTTCATTACAGACAGGTAAGCATGGGTGAGACAGGAACATCTGAAAGATTTTTCATTTGCACCTTGACTTTCCAATATCAGAAAGATTGTAAAGGATTGAATTACACTGATCTCCACTGTTATGAGCTGTGATAGAAAACTGCACAAATAGCTGCAGACAGGGAAGGGTCTGTTTGGATGCTCCATAGCTGGCCTTGGGAAAGCCTGGGGTGTACCTCAGAGTACTGTTTGGGCTGTTTGAGCTCCCCTTGCTGGCTTTAAAGTACCTTGAGGGAACTACCTATGATCCCTTCCAACAGTAAACACTGAGGGTGTGAATACACCTATAGTAGGTGGCTGGCCTAAGCACTTAGGAACAAAACATCTGTCTAGGTTTTAGTTCAGACAAATTAAATATAGCCACTTAGATTTGTCAAGCTGCCATGAGGCAGATTATTTATTTTATTTTCTATCTTGAGGATGAGTGTGATCACATCTTCCCTGATGCCACAAATGATGCAGTCCAGTTTCCCACATTTAGGAAAGCCTTGGAAAACTGTTTCCCTGAATATAGTGTTTCCCTGTTGTAAAAATCTAGATATTCTGCAGCTGTGATCTGCTGAGGCTAAAGCTCAGGTGGGAGGTTGCTCTCTTTGGAGTGTCATCAGATGTCTCTTCGAGCCAAGTTTTGTGGTAATGAAACGAGTAGACCCCTCCTGGAGCCATCAAGGAAGGGCATGTCTGGTGAAGGACAGAGTCTCACAAAACCAAAGCATCAATGAAAATCAAACCGAAAAAGTAATGTTTCAGCTGTTAGCTCACTTTGTAATCAGGTTCCTATAATATTTCTCTTAACTACAAAGGACATGCACAAGGGGTTTAATATGTATGAGCAAAACTATTTATAGTAGTAAATCTGACTGATAGAAATCAAGCAATGACACTCTGTTTCCCAGAAGCAATTTACTGATTTAATTAAGCCAGAAATTATCCAACTCATAAAATTTCTGGAAATATCAGTTGCATGCTAATTGTGCTGACTTTACACATGGACACTGTCCTTATGGCAAATTTCTAAATTAGTCATAGGCATATGGGATAAGAAAAGCTGTCTGTGGGGCAATGAAAACTGGAGAAGGCAGGGCTCTCTTCACTGACTGCATGCTAGAACCACTCCGCTGGAACACATGCCATAGGCAGAGAAACTTGGTCTCTTATTATGTGAAAATTCTCCTAGCAGAGCACACAAACAAGACTGTCCTATTGTGCAACGGGAAGTATATGTGCTCTTCCTGGGCTGATGCTTGAACTGCTCCTTTGCACCCAGACAGCTGCCATTGGTGTCCTCTGCAGGTTGATGGCTGATGTTCGCACCTTACCTTTGTTTCAACAGGTAAATGCTGATGTTTGCATAGACATGTGTTGTGTCTGCACTGTATCACAGTAGTCCAGGCTGCAGCACTGCAAGAGCTTCTTGTTCATGCTTCTTCAAGCACCCTTTTTCCTCAGAGTACCACACTGCTGTTTACAAACCAAATTCTTTGTTAAGAGTACAGGATGTGGTGAGAGTGGCATTAGCATTACTGACAACAGCCTACATTTGCTGGTACATAGCTTGCTTTCAGTGGGTGCAAGCTCCCTCAGAAGAAACCTAGTTCAGCTCCATCAGTGAGTTGGGTGACCCAGTGACGGGGCAAGGTATGATTCTGCCAGACCTATGAGGAAATATAGGGTTGGCATAGAGACTTTTTTCTGCCCCCCCACTAAGCCTCATGCAAAGCTATCCATGGATTTTTCACCTAAAACTGAGGAAAGTCAAGCCAGGTTCTTAAGGAAGTCCAGGCTGGCTGTGCAGGGATTGACACCACCAAGGGAAACAAGGCATTTTGGCTGCAGACTGGACAACTTAAGTGTGATGTCTCAGAAAGTTCTGACACATAACAGAACTTTCTGATAGAAACTTGATGAAACTCCCTTTTATGTGGATAAATTTTGCTGTGTCTCCTTATGAAAAGAAGAAAGTACTGGGAGGGAGCCCATAAGGGCTGAAAAATTCAATAGCCATTGCCTGTGAATTTTCTTAGCATGTTTTGCATTAATATCAGTCTGAGGCAGAAGAATGGAACTGGTAGTGGCAGTGGCTAGAGACTATAAGAAAATCGGTTCAGGGAATACTGATGAAGACTGAATATAGAAGGAAGTTAGTGGAGATTAGTTCCAAGGAGAAAAATTCTGTGGAAATGTGAGAGTTTACTAGTTACCAGCTTGGAAGGTAAGGCAGTAGAGGTAGGAAGCAGGAAAGGAAGAACAGAAAGGTGAAAGAGGGCTTTGTTGAGTGAGGTACCTGACCTACAGATACCTCACATGGGGCCTGAGAAGTGGAAACTACCACTAGCCAAATGGAAAGAAAGGATGTGAAATGATGCATTGATGTGCATGTGGTGTGGCAAATGTTTTTATGGGTAGTGGTCAAAGCAGAAGAAACATTCTTATAGAGATGTTATGGTTAGAAGAATCTCGATCTAATGCAACATCCTCTGCCCAGCACCCTGTGATCCCGCAACACCTGATGCTTCTTGAGGGAATATACATATCACTGAAAAAAAAAAAAAAGCTTTACCTTTCCCCAGTGTTAATTCCTACAGGCTGTTTCTAGACAGGTGTTCCCAGAGGTCAGTCACATCTCTGTCTGGGGAGTGTCCCCTATGTTAGTGTCTACTATGCACAGCCTAGGCACAACCCTCACCCTGCTCTGTTTTTCACAGATGAGGGTCCCAAGAATGAGGCCACAACTTCTTTCTGAGATGAAGTATAGACACAATTATAGTGCTTGTAAAGTCTTACATGGCCATTATTACTTTTTCTAGTCCAACTCATGGCAGTCTGTTTAGCAGAGTTTAGGCTTCCAACCCTGAAAATCATCACTATAGATGTCAACGAGATGAGGCAATGTATCTTCTTAAGTTCATTCTTTTCTCAGTTCTTGGAGAATGCATCAGCCAACACTGTGTTTTAAATCCAGTGAAAAACGTCTATGTTAAAATTGCAAGGTCAGACATAAGCCGTGAAACGCCAAGATTAATTTTGCCTCTGCAGTCCTGCTATGTCTGGTTGTGCCTATGCATTAAAATGCCACAATATACATAATTGCAAACTACTTCTGGGAATGAAGTGGATTTGCAGCATTGGCTGTAGGCCTCAGGCTTGTCTGTTGTGGAAGGTGTATTGCGAACAAGGCAGGGGAATTCAGGATCGTGGTTGTGGAGTTGCACACAGTCTTCATTCCTGTGTTTTCTAACACTTGAGACTTAGGAGCTTGACTTTTCAAACTCACTATTGTTTTCAACATATTTTTACATGTAATGCAAAACATGTTTCAACGCAGTCTGAATTTTATTTATTGCTTTTGTTGTTGGATGAAGGGGAAAATCAGGTTTGAGTGAGGATTTTCTCTGGTAAAACTGAAAAAAAAATGCAGCAAAAAGTCTTACAGTCAGGTTGGTTACAAACTTGTTAAGATTTGAATTACTTGAACTTCTGAAAGATGTTTAAAATAAAAGTGGATCTTTATTTGATAGAACTGCCTGTACTTCATCTGTTCTTTGATCCTATCATAAGACAAACCTATCATAAGACAAACTTGTTGAAGTCCAAAATGTCCTGGAACTTGACCACCACCTTGATTTAATGAATTTCAACCAGACCTATTGAAGTCATTGTGGGACTGGAGCCTTTGCTTGGCTGGAGCAGCCTGACCTCATGCAAGTGGATGCTATGAGAGTTCTCAGCCAGGAGAACAGGGTCTACTAAAAGCTCCCCCTTAAAATACAATCTGAGTTATCCTTAGATCCTGCAACTTTTTAGCCATGTAGATCAAATCACTCATAATTATACTAATGTTACTAATGATAAAATGGCACATACCCTCAGGTCATAGGGCAATGAGGCCATAACTTCTATATATAATGATGAAGATAATCCAGATTTTTTCTTCCTTTAGGAGGTTCATAGTAGTAATGGATCGTTTTGTAGTTAATGAAACAATATGCTTTTGATAATTGCTGTAAGTTGCCAGAAACATGTTAGTCAAATTTCTTTTGGATCCTTTTTCACTTTACAATGCCCAAAAGCAGTCAACACAGATATTATCATGAAGTATTCACAAAATATATGCAGCCCCATGAACACGGTGATGTAAAAGTATACTTAATTAGAAAAATATTACTTGGCTTCTGCTGTCATTAAAAGGATACTGATATTTTTATCATTTCATTTAAATTCAAATTGTGAAATTAAATGCTTAAAATGTCTTAAGTAGGAAAAATCAAAGCTTCCTACACAAAATAGGAAACTAGACTTAGTACTGTTGCTGGAATTTTAAGGCCTGCAATACAAATGGCTTTGACATAAGGCTACTTGGAAGTAGCTGGAAGTTTTCAGGGTTTGTTTATTTGGGTTTTTTTTCAAAGAGGAAAGCTTAGACTAAAACTGAATAAAAAAAACCCCACCAAAACAACTGTGGCAAAAATCTGAGAGCAAAAATATTCAGCCTTGGAATTGTTGTGATGATGCCTTATAGAAATAGTTCTGCTGCTTTCAAATTTTTTTATTTTCTGTATCCAGAAGCCTTTTGTTTGGCTACTTCTTCCAAAATCACTGTGGGTTTCATGGAATAGAAAAATGGTGCATCATGAGACATGTAATGCACCACAGAGGGAGGTCCATAATGAATAGAGATGTAATGCAAACATTCCCAGTAATGAATGTAGCAACACATTGAAATAGGAACATTTTGGCCCATAGCTTTCTTATTTTTCCTCAAATGCAACAATTTCTAAGTTCCTCTTGCTGGGACAGAATACAAGTCTAAGAAAAATGCTTTGATGTCTCCTCATGAAGAAGGAAAATATAGGAAGACATGTCTCATATGTAACACCAAATCTTTCCATCTTGCAAAACCAGCATTTGATAATACTCAGTCTCCTCCCCTCTTAAGTGGGGTTGTACCTCTTTTATCAGGAGGTAAAAACCCCGAAAGTTATTCTTGTCCTTACAGAAAGCACTTCATCTCCTTTGGATCATTGAAAAGATGGCAAAATTTATGTGCTTTCAGATTCTTTGCACCATTTTGAAGGTGAGAGTATCTTAAAGGTTTGTTGCAAACTGTTTCACAAAGGAATTAAATGATGTGGTTCAGGCAACTTAACTCAGTCACAGCCAAGAGACTACTACCAGTCCTTTGTATTTATATACCAATATACTATGTAGTCCGAGCTGATTAGACGCAGTATATAAGGCATGGTCCAACTGGAAGTTAAGGAGAAAAAAAAGAAAAAGACTACAACATAACTTTTCCAAGAATAAGTGAAACACCTCTGAAATTGTTAAACAAAAAGATCCTAAGTCTCATCTTAGGGACCATAATGGTACCAAGTTCCAAACCATATGGCTGGGCATAATAGGCCTCCCAGGCTCCCACAGTGAATCCCACAATGAACCAAGTGTTTGGTAAATACTGAAGGGCTATAAGATGACTCAGTTCTAGTCGGAACATGTAGGCTCCCTTTGAACTAGTATTTCCCAACTTCTCTGCTCATGTTGATGCTTTTGGGCTTATGAATCTCCAAGACTGACTGTCCTAAATGCCTTGCACAACACAGCTACCCACTGTCAGCAGTATCATCTGTGATAAATACACTTGTGCTGCGAGTTTTATGTCTTCCTACCAAAATGAGTATTTTACTACTTGTCCATGTGTACTCCACCTCATTCTCCTTTAAAAAGAGTGTAAAAGGATGTGCAGCAGAAATGTTTGGTCCTTCATCAGAAAGCTGTATTTAGATTTCCTTAAAAAAACCCTTCTTTGCCCTCCAGGCTTTTTTTCTGGATATTTTTATTTGTTTGTTTGTTTGTGTGTTTTGGTTTGGTTGTTTTGTTTGCTGAGATTGTTTGGTTGTTTCTGCTTTTTTTGTGTGGGTTTTTTCCCTTTCCTTTTTGTTCTGGTCATGGTGGAATATTCCTGGAATTTATGTCATAAACTTGATGGAGTGATAACTTGTTTGTCTAATGTCTTTATTCTTTACAGGGCTCCCTTGACAGCTGAACTTCCTGTCTCACAAAGCAGCAGCCCATTTTTGATAAGCAAAATTACTCCTTGGCAAAGAAAGTAATTTTAATTGTGGTGCATCAAATGTTGAATCTGGAGGGAAAGTGCGATATTCTCTCTCAGAGAGATTTTTTTTTTCAATGTAAAATTATTTACGTACAGCTATGCATGTGGGTCTACGTGAGACAATGTTTCCAACAGATCTGAGAAATGTCTCTCTTATATGCAGTAAAAGTTGCTACAAGAAATGCACAGCTTTCTAGGAGTTAGAAGTTGGCCTTCCTGGCCCTACGACCCATACAGGAAAATTTTCAGGTGGTTGACTGCCATGGGATACAGAGCACACAATGTGACATGAGGAGTAGAGAGGTTGCCTCAGAAGTCGTTTGCAGTGCATACTCCCATCACTGTATTTCAGACTAAAATTAAGCACAGCTGGGCTGCACATGGAGCAGGGACATGTGTTGTTTTGTGGCTGCATGTGCTCTCCCACAGCTGGGGAGCAGTATTGCCCCACAGTACTGGCTAGGGGGAAGATGGTATGGCCTGGGCGTGCCAGCCCCAGCTGTCCATTGCTCAGTTGAGCGTGAGGGTTGAGTGACAAAGGTAGGCTGCAGTGCCATTGAAAGCCCTAGTTTTTTCTCTAACATCCTACTCTCCCTGGATGAGTTCCTATTAAGTGTTTGGGGTATGTTTTTCAAACGCTACATACCACACAGCAGGAAAAAAGTACTTGGATGTATGTCTTTGTTGGCTGTCTGTGGGCTCATATGTGAGGCAAGTATTAATCGTGCACCATAACATTTTACTGTCTCACAGAAGGCAGATTGCTTCCCTGCCCATCCCACCCCAGCCCAAGCAGATAACTCTGAAAAAGAAAGTAGAGGATGTTAAAAGCACACACTTTGTGTCAAAGCCTTCTTGCCTTGGCACATTACTAAATTTGTTTAATATCAGTGGTCAGAAATTTAACTTTGATTACAGAAAACTGTATTTTTAGACTAAATCATATTTTGTTTTAAAAGACACTAGGCTGGTCATTCGATAAGTTCGACCCCAGAAGACACTATGTTCTTAGACCTTCACTAATTTTTTGGAATTGAAGGGTATGTAGTATTGTATTGTAGTTTTCAGTATTCAATCAGGACCAAAACTTTTTTACCAGGAGAAAGTTAATGATCAGTATCTGATGAGATTAGAGCCTAATAAACATTGTCTGATTACTTGTCAGTCATTTGTGCTTCTGGTACCCATTTCAGTCTCAGGAAATAAGCCCACCTCTTATTGAAAATGCTTTTTTTTAATTTATTTTTAATTAACCCACTGTCCCCAAAACTTCATCTTTTAGACACCTTCTCTATAGCACTCTTGGTGTTGATACTTTTGTCTCTGGAGTTCCACGTGCCATTTGTCTATGTTGACAAAGATGTAATTTGCTCAGAAATATCTCTACACGCAGAAGGAGCGGCTGATGTCACTTGGTCTGTTCAGCCTGGAGAAGAGAAGACTGAGTGAGATCTCAGTGAGGGGAAGAGGAAGAGCAGACACTGTTCTCTTCTCTGTGACTAGTGATAGGACCCGAGGGAATGGCCTGAAGTTGTGTCAGGGAAGGTTTAGGTTGGATGTTGGAAAGAGATTCTTCATCCACAGGGTGTTTGGGTACTGGAACAGGCTCCCCAGGGAAGCAGTCACAGAGCCAAGCCTGATAAAGTTCAAGAAGCATTTGGACAATGCTCTCAGGTACATGGTGTGACTCTTGGGGTGGTCCTGTGCAGGGCTGTGATGATCCTTGTGGGTTCCTTCCAACTCAGCATATTCTGGGATTCTGTGATTCTGTAGCTGTCTTGTGTGTGTTATGATATGTTTAGGAAGAGAGGATTTTTCGTACACAAGATCATAGTGCAGTGCAGGGAAAACTGCTCAACTCCTGGTTTAAATCAAATCAGGATTAAATGGTTTTGTCTTTTAAACAAGGATATATAATGACCTGGCAATCAATAAGCTCTATGTTGAGGATAATTATCAGCAATACAACACATAAAACACAATAAAAGATATTGCAAAATGTCAGTAAAGAGCTATAAACTTCTAAAGATCCTTTTATGACTAGTCCTAAAGAGTCTTGGTCTCACACATGCATGGCTGTGGGCATGCTGCTCCCCAGGCTACAAGCACACATCCCTCTTCTGGGAAGCGTGTGTCTCCCAGTTTCCACATACCTCCTGCAGGTACCTGTGTAACCCACATTTCAGGTATAGTTTACATGTACCTGAGCTGCTCCCTATGCTAATGTATGCGTACAAGCACCCCTGCACACCTAGGATGTGGGTCCCTGATTGATGTATTCTGACCTGGCACCAGACAGAGAGCCAGCACCACCTGGCCAAGACAGAGGTAAGGTCTCAGTGTCAAACTAGGCTTGACTACTGCTCTGTGTCTGTTCCAGGGTCTCTCTCCACCTATCTCAAACTTTCATCCTTCTTTTTCACTTTTTTCTATCTCTATTCCAAAAAACCTTTGGTAACCCCTGATTACCACTTAGTCCAGCTAAGTTGTCTGGAGTAAACTTAATCATTATTTATCCCGTAGAGGGCAAGCATCCTCTTTAGGACTGGCAGTTTTGGTATTAACCTGTTCGTGCATGAAGTCTACCCTCACTCCTAGATGGCAGCATCTCTTGATATCCAGCCCCTTTTACCAGGCAGAGGTGGTATGGACTGTAGGGTGGGCTGCTCTCTGGAAAGGCACTTTTCCCATCAATGGCATCCACTGAGCACACTCCACCATTTCAGATACGTGAAGTCCTGTTAGATGACATCGGTAACAGCAGGTGAGTCCCTCTCAGAGTTTGTAATAACGGCCCTAACATTTGAGTTGAATGGGCATATATTGCTGCTGATTTCCTGACAATCTCAGCGGTCTTGGGAGTTTAGGAGTCCGTCTTCCGGGGTGAAAGAATCTGTTTTTAAAGAAAGTTAAATCACATAGAAGCATCTTTTCCCGAAGTGCCAGCCCTATAGGATACATGGAGAACTAACTTTGGGGATGTTAAACAACTGGTTATTTTTTCTTCCATGTGGCGGCAAAGGCCATGAGTGATTCACTGGGGTAGAGTGTCTGTGGGAACACTATTTGTGAGGTGAAAACAGCTGGAAGTCCGGAGCAGCTGTAGGGAACGAGAAGTGAATGGCCCTCCTGTGCGTCCCTTCAGCACCCAGTGCCTTTCCGCCCCAGCGCCCCCGTGAGCCGCTCACATAGCTGGGGGTGCCGCGGAGCTGCCCGGCCGGGGGAAGGACCGCGGGGCAGGGCCGGGCAGGGCCCGCACCCTCTGCGGGGCTGGAGGGCAGGGCCGGGCAGGGCCCGCACACCCACTGGGGCCGGAGGGCAGATCGCTGCCAGGAGGGGCGCAGGGGCCAGGCCGGGGGTCGCTCTGCTGGGACACCGGGGCAGACAGCGGGACAGCGGCCGGGGGAGCCCCCGGTGCCGGACGCTGTGTCTTTAAAGGCCGGGGCCGCTTTGGGCTCCATCCCCTCCCTCCATCCCCATCCCCTCCGTCCCCCGGCCCGGCGGCGCTGAGCGCCGGGAGGAGGCGCCTGCTGCTAACAAAAGTCTGCGGCGGAGGCTGCCCCCTTTCTCCCTGCCCGGGCAACAAGTGGCTGTGGGCGGCCTCCCGGCAGTGGGAGGGGGAGAAGAAGGGAGGGAGGGAGGCGGGAGCGCCGCGGGAGCAGCGCCGGGAGGGAGAGAGGGAGGGAGGGAGGCCCGTCCCGCCCGTGGATTACAGCCGGAGCCGCCTCCCTGCCCTGACACCCGGGCTGGACACCGGGGCGGGAGCGGCGCCCCCGTAACAACGTGCTTTTGGTTGTTTCCCTGTTTTAGTTTGTTTTTTTTTTTTCAAGGGAGGGGAAGGGCGGGTGTCGGGCACCCGAGGAGAAGCGGAGGAAGGTACAGGGCTGCCTTGAACTCGTCTCCGTGAGAAGGCCGGGGCTGTCCCCGCGGCGATGCCGATGGGCGGCGTGGGAAGGCGGCGGCGAGCATGAGGACGGCGGGATGGGCGCCCACAATGGGAAGCAGTACGGCAGCGAGGGTGAGTGGGGAATGCGGGCAGGGCAGCGGGGACCCCTCCGGTCCGCCCCGCCCGGCACAGCCCGTGGGCTGCCGCGGCGCTACGGCCCGTAAAACACCCTTATTGCTTGCTTATTTTTTCATGGGTCGGAGGTAAGTGCTGCCTCCGCTCACGCTGTTGGGGCGGCGGTGCCGCTTGCGATGCGAAGGCAGCCCAGGGGTTACGGCAGCGTTAACTTGGCTAAAAACTTGTAGAGCGCTCTTTGTAATCCTATTCTACTCGCCTTTATATCCCAGGATCCTTATTTTATGCAGTATGGTATATGACTGCTTCCTGTCTGAACAGAAAGAAAAAAATTAACCCCGGGAAGGGTTGGGGGGGGAGTTAATGTTCTCCAGCTGTTATCCATAGATTGTACTCCTGTAATTTCACTTCAGTGAAACTTTAGTGGGCTTGGGTTTAGATATCAGGGCCTGATTCGTTTTTGTGAAAACCTATTAGTCTCGCTGGAGTTGCATCAGGGATGAATTTCAGCTGCTTTGCTGCTAGTGTGAAGGAGTACTGGAACAGTCAGCTGGTGTCAGGCAAACCAATGGCAAGTACAGAAAGTTTGTCTTCCTGCCAGCTAGTTTGAAACTTTCTTTAACTTCTAGCTGTCCTGTATATGTGTTGCCCACTAAGTAATTAGGCAACTTTATAGGATATATGGCTTTCCCTCGAAATATTGGGCAAGCATATAGGATCATAGCTCCCCCCACCCCCCTTTATTTTTTTTTGTTGTTGAGGGTTTGTAGATGGAGCAAAGGAGATGTTCCCGAGGTCTGCTCCATTGTTTGGGAGTTCAGTTGGCAATTGCCAAAGACTACACCTCTCGTATCCAAAATATGCAAGAGGATTGTGAAAAGGAAAGGGGAAAACACCGCTTTTAGAGCAGATTCCACAGTTTCTTTCATTTATTGCCAAAGGAGCTCTGCTTTCTGAAGAGTTGAAGAAGTCAGAAGCTTCATGCTAAAGATGTTCTTGCTGTTGTGGGGTTTCATTAATTCGATACCATGACTGGAATAGTTTCTGCATAAATGAGGGGAACCTAGAAGTTGGAATCAAAGCCTTTTTGGATTCCAACTGAGAGGGGAAATCTTACTTTTTCCCCAGAGCTGACAGCGTTCTGGTTACTTGCAAAAAATCATGTTGCTGAGAGGTTTTTACCTTAGCGATAGGAAGGCACGGATGTGTGCCTGAGCTTTCTTGTGAATTCGCGGGACTGCTCACTTCAGTAAATGTACCAGCGTTTGGGAAGGAATATGACTGACACAGGCTTTTGCAGCCCTTGATGAAAGGAAGGAAAGCTTTCCAGTTCCAAAATTACCTGATGGGGACTGTGGGGAAAAGGAGGATTGGTGTAACTAGGGTGTTCTTAATTAATTGACCTCTTTCCTTCCTTCAGAGTGGATATTGGATCATGGGAATGCAGACTACATGTGGCAAATTAGTCATTGTAGTACAGACAATTACCTGTGCTGAAAAGTAGGTAGAAGAGTGGTTTAAAAATAAAATAAATAAAACAATTCCTAAACCCCATGGCCAAAACTTTGGTCTTGCAGTTTAGATAACTTGTCCAAGGCATCATTAATGTGCTAATAGGTCTGTGTTTCTTGGTAACTCCTACCCATCATCAAGTACTGAGAAATGTTGAGAAGCTCTTGTTTGCTCCTTTCTTTCTGGGTAATGCAGAGGAGTACAAATCTAAAACTGATAAATGGAGGCCTTTTTTTGTAAGCCAGTTGGGCCGTTGGTGCCTTTGAAAGTTGAACTGCTTAGTTAATTAAAAACTTCCTCTTTAATAAGAGGTGACTGTGATCCCGGGTGAAGAGGTAGCACTCTGAGGGGTCGCCCAATTGCTGTGTGCTTTTAAAGCAACCTGAATATCTGGGTCGAAGTTTTTGGAGTGGCATCTGTGGCACATAGTTTTCAGCATAGTGGCCTTTGTAGGCTGATGTTGTACTATGGTGTGCCATTTTAGGGATGGAGAAAAGCAGCTGGGCTTCTTGAATACTATTTTCTCGTTGCTGCTTGCTGATGCCTAAGGTGAGTTTTCAGGAAGACAACTGCAAATGGTTCTTTTAAAATGGCTGTTGTTTTTCACACAGTGTTCTCATCACTGTGGAGCTGCAGAACATCAGGAATTTGCCCAAACTGAATCTCATCTCAAAGCTGAAGAATTAGGGCAAGGATAATTCCTGCTCACCTTACAACTTCTAATACAGGAGATAAAGTTTATTATTTGGAAATTGTGTGTTATATAGATTGCTACATTGTTATGCTTATCAGTACTAAACAGTTCTTTTTAAAATTCACATAAGTGCAGTGTAATAATCTCAGGCAGCTAAGTGTTTGTGATTAATCACATAAACTACACTGTACTGCCTTTATTTGCTTGCCTAAAGCTTTATTGAATAGAATTTTATTGGAAGCCACAATTGTCATGTTAAGATGGACAGGAAAGCTAGATGTTTGAGGAGTCTAAATTATTTTGTTTACAGAGTTTGGTGCAAAATTTCCAGCAGCTTTGAATGTATTTGGTTTCTGTTGATTTAATTTTCTAAGGCAGGCTAAAACTTGCTCCAAATGAAGTTTAAACATGAATAAAATTGCTTATCTGAAAAATCATGTCGTGCAGATGGTATATGAACACAACACTAACTAAAAAAAAGTAACAAATTTTGTTTACAGGGGCTTACCTCTTTTTAAAAATAACTACCAAATACAAGTTTGCTTTCTTAGTTTTCACTATGACTTTTAAAATATGTTTTCTAAGGCAGATTTTTTTATGGAAATTTTTTACCTAAAAATACATGGAACTTGGGATTTCAGGCTTGTTGTAGTGTGAGTAGATTCAGACTGAAGTTATAAAGCTTGAAATTAAATCTTTCTGAATGTGTTCCAGCAGTTGTGTCACAATAGTGCTACAGATGCTAATAGATCACTGGACCAAGAAATCCATTTTATCAGAGTGCAGTGTTTGTAAGGCCTTTGCCTATGCAGTGGAAATATATCATCAGTTACCTTAGGGAGAGTGCTTATTGTTGTCCTTTACTTCCTTGCCCTGGGAACAAATCATGCACCTCTTCAGTTATTTGCTTGGTTTTTAAATAAGAGGAGGCCTTGTGTCTGACAGTGGAAGGAGCAGCCTTTCACTGTAGAAGCTATCAAAAGTGAGGTATTTTGTTTAAGGACCTCTTAAAACGTAATGCTGTTGCAGCTGGCCATACAAGACACTATTTATCATTGCAGATAAGGGGACTGAATTGAAGAGTGTCATCCTTAATTGCTGAGTTGATCAGACACCTTGGCAGTTGCTGTTTTTGCTTTGCTGGGCGCTTTTTCTGTAATGCTTCTGCTCAGAATAACCTGGGCATGAGGTTATGTGGGCATTGACTGTAGTGCCAGCTGGTGGCATGGGGACCAGCTGACATCTGCCCACTTTCTTTGGAAAAGTGCTGAATTCTTCCCCTGGGATGGGGCAATCCTGTATGTACGTACAGACTGGGGAATGAGATGTTGCAAAGCAGTGCTGCAGAAAGAGACCTGGAGGTTCTGGTCAATGGCAAGTTGAATATGAGTCAGCAGTGCCCTGGCAGCAAGGAGGGCTCGACTGTGTCCTGGGGGTCATCAGGCAAAGCTGGTCAATGGAGGGGATTGTCCTGCTCTGCTCTGCACTGGGGCAGCCTCGCCTTGGATATTGTGTACGGTTTTGGGTGCCACAATGTAAGAAAGACAATCTCTTAGAGTGTGTCCAAAGGAGGGCAGTGAAGATGATGAAAGGCCTTGAGGGGAAGCCGTATAAGGAGTGAGTGAGGGCACTTGATATGTTCAGTCTGGAGGAGACTGAGGGGAGACTTCATTGCAATCTACAACTCCCTCATGATCTCCTCTCTGTGGTGACCAGTGACAGAACCCAATGGAATGGCCTGAAGTTGTCAGGGGAGGCCTAGGTTGGATATTGGAAAGAGATTCATCACCCAGAGGGTGGTTGGGCACTGGAACAGGCTTCCCAGGGAAGTGGTCACAGCACCAAGCCTGACAGAGTTCAAGTGGCACATGGTGTGACTCTTGGGGATGGTTGTATGCAGGCATGTGAGTTGGGCTTGGTGATCCTTGTGGGTTCCTTCCAACTCAGCATATTTTGTGATTCTGTGAAAAGGTAACTGGATGCTCTTCCTTTTAGCACCTAAAGCAGTTTCTCATCCGCAATGGCAGGACTTCAAAACTGCAGGCTTCTGTATTATAAGGAAATTGGCTTTGTGACATGGGTTGGGGGAACAATCTGTGTTCTTACATATGGAAGGAATCTGTGGCATTGAAATGGAATTCCTGCTTTGCAAAATAACTAACTTTTCAACACTTGTCTGCTTCCCAAGTGACTTCTTCATTAATTCGCGACTGGACAACCAGTCAAATTTTAGAGGAGCTAAATAATGGTACAAAATTTTGACAATACCAATGCTCAGATCTTATAAAGGAGTATCTTTTTAACAAGTCAACCAGAATCCTGCAGTTGTGGATAAAACTTTCTTTGCGTATCTCCTGCACTTTTTCCAGAAGCTGGTCTAGAGGTGACAGTGTGCAACAGCTCCAGCTGATCCGAAATCTATCATGAAAGACTTGATATAACACTGGTGCTGTGGAGAACAGGGTATTAGCAAGGGAGAAATAGATGAAATGGCAGCTTAAGCGAGAAAAATAATATCCTTTCCAAAACATAAGTCTTGCTAACAAACTGTTGTGGTTTTTTTGTCTTTTTGAATCTGAATATTCAATTTTGTATGATTTTAATGAAAACCTATTGGGAATAACTTAAACTCAGTTCTTGTTTTGAAAATGTTCTTTCTCCAAACTTTTATGTGTGGTATTTTCTATTCACAAACCACTTGAAAGGAAAATTCCTGTGTAAATCCCAATGTCCTGCTAAAGTAAGCACCACTACAGAAACCTGCCTTTGTCATGGGATGTAGTTGCTATAAAGCACAGGCAATATGGTTCACAAAGGTGTTGTAATTATGATGTGTGACATGGTGTACAGTAGCTAAAACTTTCTAGGGATGGCCAGCATGTTGCACTGTGGACAAATAGGTCAGTCTGTGTTCATTTTGGAGTATGTTATTGTCTTAAATCCCTCCCTTCAGCTGGGGAAAATGGTTAAGGTCTACATTATAGACCTAAGCTTTCAGACTTGGGTCCTTTTTCTTGAAGGTACTGTGGGACACTAACTCCTTGTGAATGCTGCCCTTCATTTCAAACTAGATCTCTGCTGATTCAGTGATGGCAAGTGTTCTGACAGATCTGATGTGTATGGAAATCTTTTTAATCCAAAGGCTGCATTATTTAATTACGAAATTGTGACACCCACCTGAGGTATTTTCCCTGTACGCTGCATCTTCAGCAGCAAGGACAGTTTTTCATTCAGGTATTTATTTTTTCTACCCCATGGGATTCCCAGAGTCAGGTGAAGAGTCTCATCAAGCTGGATGCTAAGAACTCCTGGACTATGCATTTTTTTCGTCACTTTTTGATGTCTGGGTTGCATTTACACATTACTATTTGACATGTTAAACATGAAGTTTACCATGTTGGGCTTACTGCTGTCTTGTTTTACTGTTCTGGTATTTTCTCTGTTGAGATAATGTATCCTGCTCCTCTTGTACTAGTTTTTTTTCTGTTTGTTTTGTTGTGTTCTGCCTTGGCTAGTCTTCTTTCTACACCTCCCCAGTTTGAAATAGCCGCCATTGAACTGTAACACCCTCTGTAGGAGTACTGTAAATAATGTGATGCTACTTAATGGTGCTTTTTGTGTAGCTCTTGCTTATGTGATTGTGTTCTGTTTTTGGTGTTTGGCCAGAGTTGGTTCTTGCATTTTACCTGTGGCTGGATTTCACTCTCCTATATTCAGATATTTGAGACTTACCTCTTAACAGCAAGATTGGGACAGGAAATATGGCAATATTCAAAATGTCAGTCCTTCAAGCAGTGTTTTGTTTGGGTTATTTTAAAGTGAATTTGCACTCTGACAACGGCCAACTGCTGTTAACCAAAAGTAATCTTAAAAAATGCTGCTTATGATAGTAATTTTTTGTGTAACTGTCAGCTGAGCAATGCAAAGGGATAGTGTGTGTGTGTGTTTACTCAGTTTGTCTCCAAAAAGTAAATTTACTCTAAGCTCTGTGCTTATGTTGCATGTTGTTGTCCAGATTGCATGGCAGGGGCAGGAGGAGGGTTGGACGCAGCACTTAACTGAGCTGCTGTGCTGCTGTCAGTTTCTCATAATACAGAATATTCTTTTCTAAAAAATGAACTGCCTCTGTGTGTATTCAAATGTGTGTTTATACATACACACAAAGCTACAGATTTGTGGGGGATTTAAGCTTTAAAAAGTTGCTAATGTTATTGATAGCTTTTCAGAAAATAACTTAGTGGCTAACATGCATGTTATTTCATAAAATGTTACTCTTTCATAAAATGCTTCTGGGGAAGGGATGGTCTCTTTTTATTTTATTATTAATAGATATAAGCTAACTGTACTCTAGGGAGTTATGTTTTACTTGGATGGTAGCTTTGCTCAGTTCAAAATTAACTGGATGCCCTTCTGTACATTTAAAAAGAAAATCGTTAGCTAGGTGCCAGTCAGAGGCCTGAATAAACTTTGCTGGTGATGCATGACATGGAAAGCTTCCAGCAGACCTGTCTCAGCTAAGGTAGTAGGAGTCCAGGACTTACACATCCTAGTCCTTCTTTTATCTGCTCCCCATAGGCATGGAAGGAGAAGAGATTGCTTTGGGAAGTTTCCTAAACTGAAAAGGGTTATTTTTTTTCCCCCTTGAATGTCCTTCTACCAAACTGGACTTCAGTTTGGATTTTATGAAGTTGATACTATATCATTGCCTGGGGGTGGGGGAATCAACATGTATTCAGAATTGGATGTGTGGTTTTAAGTCTAAACTGCTAACCCCAAAAAACTTGTCCTCAGACTTGGTTTTCTGGCAGTTTCAGTCCTTTGGCCACTTCTGGATTCTTCACTTCAGTGAACAATTCCTAACTAGGAATTGGTTTGCTTCTTTGTGGGTCTTGTATGTTTTAGGAAAGTGATTGGCAGAAAGCAATGGATGACATTCGAAGGCTGAAATGCACGAGTGGTTTATTTCTGCTCTTTGTTTTAGAGTCAGCTTTGCCCGTATTTTTAATACAGGACATGTGTTTTGCTAAATTAGGACAACTATTTCATTAAGGAGTAGAAACCTTCAAAAGCTGAAAAATGGGCTTCCAATCAAATCTGTTCCTTCCTGATAACAAAAAGAAATACGCAACATTTTATATGTGTATAGTTGTACAACTTGTGATTGGATAGACAAACTGCAGGATTTTGTTACTTGAGTAGAATTTAGGTTGAGTACTAATAGTGTTGTAGCTGATCTTGGGGGGAAAGCTGTTAGTCCTATCTGATCATACCCCTCACTTTAGTTCCAAGTCTACTTGTGTGTCTTCTAGCATAGACATTGTATTGAGGACAGTTTTAGGTGAGACCTCCTTAGAGGAGTGAAACATAAAGGAGATGTTATCATCTTCATATTATACTTGAGTTGGCTGTGTTTAAACAGGTATTTAAGAAGTTTCCAACTCTGTGCCAGTCTCCAAACTCAGCAAAACTAATTTCTTGTCAAAGTAGGTCTCTTCACCCTATACACTTTTGTGCCATCTACCTTAAACAAGTATTAGTGGTGGAAAATTGTGTCTCTTGGGTGTTTTTACCCTTTTTTTACCCAGCTTGGAATAAAGCGAGCAACAGGAAGCTCTCTTTTGTGCCCATGTTTTGAATCAGGAAATTCCTGTCTGCAGAACATAAATTTGTCATGTCAACATCTTAAATCATGTGACACTTTTCTTTCTCAAGGATTTGTGTACAGATGTGTATAATAGCTGCAGGAATGCTATATTGAAGTCTTCTCAAGCAGCATTCTAACTTGGAGGAAGGTATTTTAATACTCTTTTCAGTGAATCTATTTTAAAAATTATCTTCCTCAATATCTCTCTTTGTTTCTGTAAAAAAAAATCCAAAACAAATGAAATTTGCAGATGGTATTACAAAAGGAACACCTATGAGGTCAGGTGTTGGCTTGTTTGTTTAAAAAAAAAAGATGCCAGAAACACTGACATAATATCAATGATAATTAACTAGGAAGAACTTCTTTTGATCAAGAGTCACACAGCCTTGTTTGACAGTAAAAGGAGAATTTGGATCAAATCTAGTTGTCACATTAGAAGTGTAATCTTGTCAGTTCATGGGGAGCCCAGACTTTTATTGCTTGTAAGACTATATGCATTGTGGAGAAGCAGGCCATCTATTTAAGGCTCTGACGCTATTTTGTTGCCAGATTGCACACAATCCTCTTTCTGTACAAGTGACTGCATGGAACTGAGGAACTTGGAGGGATTTTTTTCTTAAATTGTGTAATAATTACTTTGAGTATTTTGCTGAAATTCTGCCCTTGAGAAATAGTAATGCTGTTGTGGGAACCGATGAACAGAAAGTGCATGTAATTGAGAGTTTCCTGTGGTGCTCGTGGCTCTTAGAAATTAAGTATGTTGCTTTGTCAGTGATGCAATCATGGTAGCACTTGATCTAGTTTACCACTGGAGGGCAAGACAAAAGGCAACAGCTGGTCACCAACAGAAGTACTGCACAGATTTTTGTTTTCTCCTGTAGAACCTAGTAAAACATTTCTATTCTCCATTTTACATTTACCTTTTCTCTGACACTTTATAAGGAATTTGCTTGTGGTATCAATGTGGAATCATAGAGTTGTTTGGACTGGAGAGGACCTTTTAAAGGTCGTCTAGTCCACCCCCTGCATTGAGCAGGGACATCTTCGACTAGTGCAGGTTGCTTGGAGCCCTGTCCAACCTGACCTTGAAAGTTTCCAGGGATGGGACATCTTCCACCACTCTCTGCAACCTGTTCCAGTGTCCCACCACCATCATTGTATAGTCTCAACCTTTTAGTTTAAAACCATTACCCCCTGCACTATTGCAACATGCCCTGCTAGAAAGGCAGTCCCCAGATTTCTTACAAACCCTCTTTTAAGTAAGGCTGCAATAAGATCTTCCTGGACCCTTCTCTTCTCCGGGCTGAATAACCCCAGCTCTCTCAGCCTGCCCTGATAAGAGAGGTGCTTCAGCACTCCCATCATTTTTGTGGTCCTCTGAAATCACTCCAGCAGGTCCATATCTCTTCTGTGCTGTGGTCTCCAGAGCTGGGTACAGTACTCCAGGTGTGGTCTTGCATAACTTTTTTTAGACGAGATGATGGAAGCAATAAGATATTGCTGAAATACGTGGTGAAAATTGTTGATATACAACCCATTCTTTCAGAATTTTTGTAACTTCAGGTTATACTAAAAGAGGAGCAGGAGGATCTGAATTATCCATGCCAAGTCGAAGCTAACAATATGCTCTTGTATATCAAGAAGATCTAGTAGCTGACCATCCTTCTCAAGATCATGTATGATTGTACTCTTTTGTAGGTGACAAGCTTGAAGGTACTAATCTGTTTTTAGCACTTAAGTGCTTCTACTGCAGAGCCTCTTGCTGAGGAATTTTTCTTGTTTTGGAATTCTAGATTGCCAGTAGAGTTCTGTACAGACAGTAAAATTACATTACAACATCTTCCAATCAGCTACTGGCCATATCTCAATGTCTGTTATAGAGCCTGAAGTATACAAACTCACATGTTGAAAGTGGCATCTCTAGAAATCTCTAATCCAACCTGCTGCTGAAAATGAAGCCTGCTAGAGCAGATTGCCCAGAACATTGTGCAGTCAGACTTTTTAGCAACTCCAAAGATGAAGATATTACAATGTCCCTGAGCAAACTGTTCCAGTGCTCAGTCACCTGTAGATTTTAAAATAAAAAAGAATGCTTTAGTGTGCTTAAATGGAAACACTTGCATTTCAGTTTGTGCCCATACCCTTGTCTGTTCACTGGCTGTCACTGAGAAGTCTGTCTTCTTTACTCCACTCTCTCTCCTCTCTGTATTCCGTGTGAGTTCTTTCTGCTCCAAAGTAAACTATCCTAGCTCTCCAAGTATCTTCATGCCTGTCAGGTTAGTCAGTTTTCAGTTTTTTCTCACTGTCCAGTTAGCTAGTTTGTGCTTCATCTGTTTGTCTGTGAGGGTGCTGTGGAAAAAAAGAGCTGAAAAGTCTTGCTGAAATCAGAATAAACCGCATCTGCAGTACTCCCCTCCTCATTCACTGAGCCAGTTGTTTCATTAGGAATGGCTGTCAGGTTGGTCAAGCATGACTTCCACTTACAAATCCGCACTAATGACTTCCGATCCCCTTGTTGACTTGGAAATGTTTTCCAGGAAGCTCTGTCACTTTTTCTGGATTGAGGTGAGGCTGACCAGCCTGTGGCTCCCTAGATTGTCCTCCAAGCTCTTCTAAAGATAGGGATGTATTTTGCTTTTGTCCAGTTCTCAGGAGCCTTTCCTGATTGCCATGACCTTGCTGAGATAATTGGGTGACCTTGCCATGGCATTGGTCAGATCACACAGCCCTTAGAAGTGCATATCCCATTACATCTCGTGGACTTCTGTCTGTCCAGTCTGTATAAATGTTCCCTAAGTTGATCATACTGTACTTCTACTAGTTACTTAAGTTTAGAAAAAGTACTACCAGGCTTTCAGAAGCAATAGCGTTCAGCTGTAGCAAGTTCTGGCAAGTGTTAAGGCTGTATTACAGTAGTTGAGTATCTCTAAACAGTGCTCTGTAAACTTGTGTCTACAGCTGGTTTGGAGTTTTTGAGCTGTAATTTAGTTTTACCTTATATTAGTAATGCTAAAAGTCTTCATTTCCACTGTATAAAGAAACTTGCTTATTCTCAATGACTACACTTTCTCTTGGCAGAGAACAGATAAAATAGAAGAATCCTCCTAAGAGTTGTGGTGGTAGGATCTGGCTCTGTGTTTTTTGTTGCTGTTTCTGGCAGAAGCAATGGTCTGTACTATTATGAAAACCTTCTTCAGTGGAGTTTTTCTTGCTTCAGAGGGAACAGCTAGCCCAGGATCACATTTTTTTACTCTCCTAGAAAATAAAGATTGCTGCTTTAATTAATAGAGAAGTTGTATTAATCATAATAAGAAATAATTTCTGCCATTCTCAACTTGATATAGTCATGACTGGTAAAAATAATAGTAATCCTTATTCTGCTGTTGTTAAGATTTGCTTCTTTCCACATACTCAAGAACTGAATCGAAAAGGATTTAAAACTCCCATTTAAGTTATGGTACAACGGGTAGGTTAATATTCAAGTTTAGAAGAAATGGTTTACTTTTGGTAAAAGAAATAATGAAATGCGATTGCTTTCAGAAGAAAATTTAAAACAATCACTACCAGATGGCATGGTTAATTTTTAATCCTCTAAAGTGATAGTAGATCCTTTTCAGTTTTAGAATCTTCTATTTGAAAAGAAAGTTATGTACAACACAGTGGGTTTTAGGTATTTCTAATTTGAGTCTAGCGCTACTTGGCAGTTGAATTTATGTCTTGGTTTTAGTACCAGAAAGTATCTTCAGGTTAATTTACCTGTTCATGTTATCTATTCCTTCAATATTTGTTCTCTGTGGAACAGGGGGTAACTTTCTAGAAAGGTGAATTGTTAAATGTCCTGTCACATGATTAGGTCTATGGGAGATTTTGGGATCAGAACTATATCCACAGTGCCTGAATTAAAATATTCTAAGATTTTTAGGGGCAATTTTTCAAAAGTTTTTCTTTCCTTTTGTATGTATAGACTAGACAGCATAGTCCAGCCTGAAGTTTTCTTTGGCATTTGCTAGGCATGACTAGAATATTTTGCTTATGTCTCCATTTCTCTTGGGAAATTACTGCTTTTTGCTCCCCTGTGGGTATACCTTTTGTTGCATTGCATGGTTGTCTTTATGGAGAAACATGAATACTTGTTGTGAGTATTTGTTTCTCTTGCCAGGAACTACTGGAACAAAGGTGCATGTGACACTTCCTCTCCCTCAAACAATTGCTAATGTTTCCCTCTTTGACTCTGGTTTTAAGAGGCTCCATGTGAGAGCCTTTCTTGTATCTCAGAAATTATCCAGCTGTGAATGGGCTTACAGTTTTCAAGAGGTAGTACAGAAATGTTCAGGAATTTACTGATTCAGGTATTGTTTTGATTTAGTACTTTGGTACTGATGTTTTGCTTCTCATCATGAAAGCATGTAGTATGTTAAGCTATATTTATTTCTCCAAGAGCTGAACTGTAATGACTGCCCAGCATCTTAAAAACAGTACATGTTTCTAATAGTGTGGCTCAGGTAACAAAGTAGAATTGAAAAACTTTATCGCTTACCATTTTTTGAGTACAGGAGTTGGCAGCAGAAGCTGGACACAGTGAGTGTTGCAGACCT
The DNA here is from genome assembly GCA_013396655.1 of Campylorhamphus procurvoides. NCBI lineage: Eukaryota > Metazoa > Chordata > Aves > Passeriformes > Dendrocolaptidae > Campylorhamphus > Campylorhamphus procurvoides. The sequence goes on along the minus strand of WBMV01003373.1, from coordinate 1,060,447 downwards.
GTTCCTTTCTGGCTTTCCTGCTTTCGTTTCACCAGGCGTTATTTCCTATAGAAAATAAATTCTTGCCCTTCTATGGATAGGAGCTCCTCCTGCTCTTCCCCTTGCCATGTCGTTTGCTGAAGTGTAGGATTTCTCCATTAAGTCCCTACATGAGCAAAAACATTCCTCGAAAGTGAAGTTTAGCTTCCTCAGGCTTAGGATCTAAACCAGAACAAGTCTACTCAGAAACAGGAGCCTTTCACGCAGCAGTTGGTTGTTAGTGGTTGTGTGGTTTGTCTGTTTGTGCCTTTTAAGCACCGACTAATTCTACCTCTGATTTCCTCAATTTTCTTTCTAACAGGTATTGGCACTTGGTTGAAAGGGATATAGTAGGGAGGACACAGAGCCCGATCTTTTCATTAACTGTGTCATACTGATAGCAGTCTTTTTTCTGATGCTTAGCCATCCATGGTTTTGAAAAAATGTAAGACATATTCCGAAGGATTCTGTAAATTTAGGAGGTATTTTCGAGCCAAGGACAGGCCTTTAACTATTCACTTGGGAGAAGAAGAATCTTCACTCAATTTTACTTTAACCCTGTACATGCTGGCTTATGGGTAGGAAATGGAGCATGGATGAAATCCCTGTAAAATCAGTAGAACTCATTCTTCTAACTTTTTATTTTAGTTGAACAAATTTTGTATTTACCAAGTCCTGAAAGTGGTGATACGTGGCTACTGGGCAGCCCTGCAGGGAGAGCCCTTAAGTCTGCTGCCTTATGCCCAAAGCAGCTGTTTTGTACAAGATGAGTTCTTTATCGTGCATGCTGAAGCCTTCAAGTGAATGGCATTTTCCAGAAATAATGAACATGTTGAAGCATAACAACCCTCTGTGCTGAATAGGATAGATCAAGCTCACCTATGGCTGTGTAGTAATCTAACCCTGTAGTCCTGTATGACTGAAGGAGGCTGTTTTGTGTACCCAGGTGAGGAAGGGCCGGGCAAGGAAGAGGGCAATGTCACTGGAGTTCCTCAGTCTTCCACACAAATCCATAACTACTGGCAGCATGACTACACTTTAACAAGCATGCTGTTTCATTTTCCCTTTTACATGACAAATGTCTTTTTGTGTTTTGTGTTTGCAACCTGCTAGAGGTGCAGGATGAGCAATGTGAGAGCTCAAGGGCAAATGCAAAGAGTTACTGGGATTTTCATTGCTTTCTAATCTCCTTTGTTTTAGCATCCTCTCCAGATACTGTGTGGTAATGGTGCAATGCTGCTCTGCAATGGTTGGTGGGGTTTGCTCCCCCTTTCCCGTCCCCTCCTCGGGGCCACGTGGTCAGGCCACACAGTCTTCTGAGGTCCCAGTAAGAAGACACACACACACCGGGAACAGGAAGCAGAGAGAGAGATTTATTCACCTGGCCAGGTCTTTTATAGGCTTCACAGCCAGTAGGATTCAAGGGGAGGGATACAAAGGATTTCACACAGCCTGGCCGAGGCTTGCATACTAATTGGGAAGGTAAGGGTTTTCTTTCCAGGGGAGAGGGAAAGAAGCAACTTGCAGTTTACAATACAGTAAAAAACCCTCAAGTTTACAAGACACTTTCATTGATTTCTTCATCTTCTACAGAGGCACTGTTACATATCTGTTACACTGCTCTGTGATACTTTTCCAGTCAGTGTTTTTCAACTGTTCCATAAGCCCTTTGAAATGTCTCCCATCTCTCTAGAGCTTTACCTTTCCACAGGAGTAAAAAGTATACCTACTTTCTTCTTAGCTCTTGCAGGTGCTGTACTTCACGGGTTTGTGATTTGATCTCTCTGAGGTTCTCTACTGCTGAATGAAAAATCTTTTTGTTATGAGCAAGAAATTCTGCTATCCTTTTTCCATCCTCCTAAGTTTGGATGTGTTGCCAGTACAGATGATTCCTACTTGAATAAAATAAGGTTTTAGGGAATTGGGAACTGCTCTTCAGCTGGTAGCAGTGGATGTCAGAACTAAGACAATAAAATTGTTCTACCTCTTCTCTCCTGCTTTACAAAGGTCAGGCACTCTAGGCTGATTTGAAAATTGCTCCTTCCCAGCATTTATTTGATTGTAACAACATATGAAGTGTTCTCTGCTGTTCTCTTCTAGCACAATATCAAAATTGAGTTTGTTTGAGTTTTCAGAAAGGTACCTTGTCATGTGGTATGGCTGATCCTATTGCCTCTGGAACAAGAGCTACTGCTTTTTAAAAATGGGTATTTTTTTAATAAGGACTTAGTATCTTTTTGTTTAAATCCTCCTTCATGATTAAGCTATTAAAAGTTGGGGAAAAAAATCTTAACATGCTAATTTTTGCATTCAGGTTTTGAGTTTGCCTACCAGACAGACGATGTCCTATGTTAGTGATACCAGGACTGCAATACAAGTAATACAGCTTTGCAGAAATCCAAAATGTATGATGAGGATAGAAATACCTGAACAACAAAATTCATTAGGAGATTGACCTTATTATTCATGTCTCTACATGTATTGGATATGTTGGGTATTCATACTACATAGTGTTGTTGATAATTTGGCCTTTTTGTTTATCACTGTAGTATATTTAAAAAAAATGGCATTCACAACTTTCTTCAAGGACCTAGTTCTTCTTAGTATATGTGCTAAGTTAATGAAATTTCTAACATTTTAAGCTCTAGAATTCCAGTAAGAATCCTCAAAGAGTTTTTCAATTTGGTTCTAGTAAAATGACTTTGAACAGTTAATGCTAAGAATATGATTTTCGATGTTCCGTGACCAGCATTGACTTCTGTGATATAAAAAGGATGGCTTATTTCTGAAATACTGGAAACCATACCACTGTACTTTCCTTGAGACTGTCTAGCCACATCAGTTACATGGAGAAGTCATTAAATCCCAGCCATCTTCTGAAGTGCATCAGCTGAGTCCTGATAATTCTTGTTGCCAGCAGACCAGAAAGCAATTAATGGCATTTTTTTATAAACAATTTACTGTAACACTAACACTTTATGTCAATATATATTAATGTAGTGCATTGAATTGACCCAGTGAAATGTGACAACACTACTCTTCCTGTTGGTAGGGCTATGCCCTTTGCAAAGTTGGTGAATTAAAATTCTTTTATTGATGTGATGTGTTCTTAGTTTGCTGCTTATCTGATGCAGTAAGCTGGTTTTTCCCCTGGGACTTTTTGGTGTAATGTTCTGTGATGGAGGAGACAGGGATGCTGCATCTGAGCAGTGGCAGAGTAACTCCTATAAAGTATCTTAACTTTTATGAACTTAAACAGATTTATTGCTGTCTTTCATTTACTTTTGACTTTTGTCTTTCTCTTTCCAAATATGTGAAAAGATATACCTTAATATTCTCTTTCCTGTTTGGCAATACTCCAAGGCTTCTCAAGGACCAGGCATATCAGGTCATCCTTCATGCTTTCCACCTAAGTTGGAAACGAGTATCACTGGTTTGATTTTTCTTGAAGATTGACTCTTTACAGTAGACTTAAGGAAACTTTTCTGAAGAGATTGCACCAGTTGTGACCTGTAAATGAACAACTGGTCTTACCTGATGTTTTGTCATTGCTTTGCCACTTAAAGGAAGATTTATTCTGAAGAATCATGGATTTATGATTTGGTAACATTGTGTGGATAGATAACACCATTTACATGAGTGGCATAAAAGCTTTCAAAAGTCTTTTTAAAGAAAGCTTGTCACTTCAGTTACTTCCTATGCTATCTTGCAGCGTGAACTGCTATGAAGCTCTGTGGCAATGTTAGGAACAATTAAGGATAGGTAAGAAAGATGTTATCATTTTTCCAGGTAGGAGTTTGAATGTTTTAATGAAGTTGAAAACAAAACAGGTTAGGAATCCATCCAGAAGCTGCCAAAGTAATTTGTTTGTAATCTTGGGTTAAATCTGGTATTTCTTCTTCAAGAACAGCGTCTCAGACTGTTTCTCTCCATCTGAAAGCAAACCCCAATCTAAGATTAGTCTGGATTCACCTTAATCTGTTCTGAGATATGGATATCACAGGTTGTCTCTGATTCTCTGATCCTTACAGTCAGTTAATACAGGTGCCTGCAGCCCTTTTGCAAAATCTGACAAGTTCCTCACAGTTAAATATCTGTCTGCAAAGTCAATAAAGCCTTGGGTATGCTCCCATGTGGAGATGGTTGGTTGGTGGCTACTGCTACTTGACTCCTTGCAGCTCAGCTAGTGTCTTTTTCTGTTGGTGTAGTTCAGGCTGTCCAGAAGTTTTTAACATCCTGAAAAGTTTTCCATTACATGTCCTAATCACTTTTGAATAAATTATGAAGGGGCTAAAAAGCTGTTCTTCCCTTGCTTAATGGCATGGTTTTCTCTTCAGTTGAGTATTTCTCTTCTGCTGTGTGGTTTTGAGGAGAAGTGTGGGAGAGTGGGCAATACAAGTGCTTGTTTTGAAAATGCTTCTTGGGTCCAGACAAAAGTAATGTCTGGAATATTTCTGTTTATTGTCTGCAAGAGGCACAGGAAATAGGAAAGGCCGACTAAATTACAGCAGCCAGCAAACTCCTCTGAAGGAAAGGAAAATTTAAGAGTAACAAAACTGGGCCTTGCTGCCCACTGGGTCTGTGTTGCACATTCCTCATAAATCTACTGACAGAACTAGATCAAGGGTCCTTCATTCCACAGAAGCAGAGGGGCAAGTGAAGCCAGAGTTTCAGAGCCGGTTTATCAACTAGAAAAGAGAGAAACAAACCTCTGCTCATTTCTCCCAAAATCTCCAAACTCTAGGTGAGTTCTCAAGCAGATGCCAAGAGCTGCAGGCAGATTTGTAGGTGGAAATTTTCCTCCACTTTCACTTAGTATAATAAATGGTCTTGATTTCCTTGTGCTAGTTAAGAGTTGCAAATGATAGTGGAGGATGCAAAGGACAGATATTCTAAGTGTCAGGAAATTAATGTAAAATACTGGACAATCCCATATTGTCTCAACTAATTGGCAATCTCCAGTCTCAATAAAACTTCTCCTATGTTGCCGTAAAGATAAATGACCTGCCACGTTTGCAAGTTCCTTCTCCTCAAGGCAAAGTTGTTCGCATTTTCAGCCTTCTGTTTTCTTGCAGCCTAAACTGTCCAATTTTTAGGTTAAACAGATGTGTGAAAAAAAAATTAAATCTGGGCATTTGGCCATAGTAAACAAACTAGAATTGCTGCTTCTTTGAATGCTTAATGACAATAAAATAAATTGTTGCAAAGTACTTTATGCCTCATTTAGAGCAAAGTACTACCCTTATCTTAAAAAGTTGTTTGCACATTTGATGTAAAAATGCTATTTAGACTTGAATATTTTTATTCTTGATTGATATTAACCTCAAATGGTGATTGGTTCCTTGGGATTTATTGGTGTGCTTTCTGCTAACCCAAGATGTGTAGTTGACCTGTGGGAGTGTGCTGCTGAGAGACTACTTGTCTTCCTCTGTAACATGTGGGCATCTGAGTATTTGTCCTTCAGGACAGTACTTTTTTATATATGTTCTCATCAGAGAGAGTCTCTGCATGTTGTGCTGTTGTGTTTCTGTCATGGAGGAAAATAATAATACTTTGCTCTTATCCTAAGAAATGTTTATTGAATATGCAGATGATGATCATCTCTCCATGCTTAGAGCTCAGGGTTTGCGCAGTATTTCTGTGTGTCCTGCATGATGAGAATTAAAATCTTAATGCATTTATCAACAGTGGCAGAAGTAAGAATTGGAAGAAAAGGGCTGTATGGGTACGACTGCTTTCCCTAAAGACATTTCTGGGAGTTCATTTGTGTATAGCTGAAAATACATGAACTGGCTGAAACAAGATCCCTGTAGCCTGGTATTGTGTCCTTCCCAGTAACCCTTAGTGACCTACAAAGATAGAAAAGTTTGATGGAGTCATGTGAAGAGTTAATTGACAAAACCTCTGAGCTATATTTTGTGGGTGTGACTGGTATCTGAAACAGGACCGAGAGATATGTGGATGTTCTTTTCTTACTAGGTCTTCACTGCACCCTTATTTGGAATACTACAATTCTCATGACTATAGTAATCAGTAGAATTGAAAAGCTGCCATCGTGTTTGTGTTTAAAAATGAAATCCTGCAAATTGTAATCATTCATCACTACTGTTAGCTGAAAATGTTTGTTTCTGACACCTTGTGGTTGAGTCTCAGAGCAGCAGCAATATGAGATGTTTCATTAAAGAGTGTGAGTCCGTTTTTAAGTTGCTGTATAATCGGAATGGTCTGGTTTGGAAGGAACCTTAAATCATCTAGTTCCAACCCCCTTGCCATTTAGAGGGACACCTTTCACTAGACCAGATTGCTCGCAGCTCTATCCAGCCTCACCTTGAACATGGGCATGGGGCATCCGCAGCTTCTCTGGGCAACCTGTTTTAGTGCCTCACCACCTACACATTAAGAATTTCTTCCCTAATATCTAACCTAAACCTACTCTCAGTTTGAAACCATTCCCTCTTGTCCTGTAACTTCCCCCTTGTAAATAGTCTTTCTCCATCTTTCTTGTAGGCTCCCTTTAAGGACCGGAAGTCAACAACTACATTACCCCAAAACCTTCTCTTTTGCAGGCTGAACAACTGCTATTCTCTTAGCCTTTTGATTTGATGAATGGACTGTTAGACAGATGCTGCTGCTAACCCTGCTCCAATAGTGCAGCCTAGTTGTGTGACCATGTATTAACCTACTTGTGTGAACTCCTCTCAAGATGATAAAGTGAATTGAAGCTCCAGGAAATTGCATTGAACTATTAAGGACTATTCTAGGGGTTTGGACGTTTGTCACATGTGTAGTACACTCTAACGATTGGATTTATGGACCATAAGAAATAAAGCTGCTTTTTTCCAAGATTTCATTTTTCCTGCATAAGCATTTTTATTTTTCATCTGTTTTCAATAGCTCTCAATAAGGGATGGGTTTAATAAACATTTTTACATTAAAAACTTTGGAACATATAGTTGTTTGAGTTCATCTTACCCTGAAATAGCTTTTTCTTGAATACTTTGTTCATATCACGTGGGACTGCTGTAGCTCCAAGCCTGACTTGGTGGGTCTGACTGGGACAACTTTCACTGAGAATGACTCTGCAAGTCTAAGCATCTGTTTGCATGCAGAAAGTATGCTTGTTGTTCAGGAAGTCTCTATGCATAAATAATGAGTTTACACTGAAAAGTGATGGTGAGCATAAAGTGAGGGCTAATCTACCTGCTGGATATAGCTGTAAGCCCCCTTAGTTTTAGTTTGGTTTATACAGAGAAAAGGGCATTTTCAAATGTAGTCCGTAAAGATTTCCTCAGATCAGATAAAGTACCATTGGAAAATCCGTTTGTTGCTAGTATAATTGTATAAACTGTGATACTCATCTGTATAGAATCTCTGCATGGGAAGAAATTCTGTTGTTAATGGACATTGCTTCTTCAGCAAATTTCTAAAGTTGATCTGGCCTGTGAATTTCAAATAACTGTACAGAATTCCTTTATGGACTTGAAGCCATTCCAGGGGTTTAAAAAAAATTGCAGAGTCTGTTTTCTCCTTGGTAAGGATAGAAGGCAGACAAATGGATACATTTACTGTCTGTGATTATTGGCAGAATCCTGCAAAAACCAGATTTTGTAGCTTGATAACAGCTCTGACTCAAAGATGCCTAACTTGCATGTCTCTCTGTTTGTAATTATCTAATCCTGCTTAGGCTTGCATTTCCTGAGTACTGTTTTTTGTATGGTGAGCATTTCCTGCAATAGAGGACTAATACAGACTGAGGTCCTTTCCCATCACAAGGTAGGATGCTCTGTATCTAAACAAATGTCTAGTAGTAATGGCTTAATTTCTTCTGACTTATTCTTTAGGTTGTAGTTTACTTTGGGTCTAATGAGGGCTGTTCTCTTCTGCTCTATACTCTCAAAAGAAGAATGCTAGAGTACTCCAAATATTTTAGTTACTTTATTAAAAGCTGAATACTGTCAGCATCTGTTCTTCTTACTCAAGAAGTGTTCTTGTTTCTGGCCTGTTCATGTTTTGTGTCTACTGGCAGTAGCAGCTTCTGGTACCTGGATGTCAGATACCTGCAGGCATGTCAACATGGCTCTTCTTCCTTTGTCAGGGAATTGGTGTTAATGGGTTAAATGGAGCAACTGGGACCTGAAAATACTGACTGTCTTGTGTGCCATGGCCCTCATCTTACAGCAAACTGCTGTAAAAGGTGATTCAAGTTGGGGAAAACCCACATCAGGGAGACTTGTTCAGGGTAAGCAGAGAGGAGATGTAGACCTGGGAAGTTTTTCATCTACATGTGTTGAGTTTTAGATATACTGTTTATTTTGTAATTCTGGAAATACAGAAGCAATCCAACAACTTTTTAATTAAATGTTAGGTCTTTATTAAAAGCTAAAGTACTTGCATGATTTGCCATTGACTGATTCATATAGAAAATAAAGTTTTAATAAAAATCAATATGAGAAGTGCCCGAATCAGTTCCAAAAATGTAATAGTAAGATATGGTTCTCACTTCATATGCAAATTCAAAATTGCTAAGAAACAATTAGATGAGAGACTGAGGTCACTTGGCCTGTTCAGCCTGGAGGGCACTGAGAGAAGATCTCATTGTGGTCTTCAACATCCTCACAGTGGGAAGTGAAGGGGCAGGTGCCAATCTCTCAATCTCTCTCTTTTCTTTGGTGACCGGTGACAGGACCTGAGGGAGCGACATGAAGCTTTGTTAGGGGAGTTTAGGTTAGATATTAGGAAAAGGTTTCTCACCTGGAGGGTGGTTGGGCACTGGAACACTTCCCCAGGGAAGTGGTCACATCATCAAGCCTGTTTTGAGTTCAAGAAGCATTTGGACAATGCTCCCAAATACATGGTGTGATTCTTGGGGTATTCACAGCCAGGGGCTGGACTGGTGATCTTTGTGGATCCCTTTCAACCCATAGTATTCTATAAAACATGTGGAAAATGACAGCCTAAAGTAGATACAGCAATGTGCTCCCAGTGTGGCTAGGTCTTCAGAAATTTTTTCAAGCAGCCATTCAGACTTCATGAAAAAATCAAGGTAAATATTATGCTTATTTTTAACAACTCATATAATTATTTTGGTTTTTTAGTTGTTTTTTTTCTGCTTAGTTATGGCTTCTGTTAGAGGGTGCATGCACTGAGGCTTGCTTTTGTCATGATCTTTCTGCTTCTGTTGATATTCTTGTTCAGATCATCTATAGCAGGCACAGGACACAGAATCTTAGGCAGTCTTTCTAGGCTGTTTAAGACTTCTGTTATTAGAGCTAATAGTCTGTGTTAAGTCCTCGTAGTAAGTTGTCATTCATAGGGATTTGCTTATTCAGTTGCACAATTGGCCAATGTATCAAATATTGTCTAGTAATTGTGGTTGCCTTTCTTTTTAATATGGTTTTGCCTGAAGGTGGCCAAGAAGGCCAGTGACATCCTGGCTTGTATCAGGAATAGTGTGGCCAGCAGGACCAGGGCAGTGATTGTCCCCCTGTGCTCAGCGCTGGTGAGGCTGCACCTCAAATCCTGTGTCCAGTTCTGGGCCCCTCACTATAAGAAAGACATTGAGGTGCTGGAGCATGTCCAGAGAAGGGCAACAGAGCTGGTGAGTGGGCTGGAGCACAAGTCTGATGAGCAGCAGCTGAGGGAGCTGGGGTTGTTTAGCCTGGATAAAAGGAGGCTGAGGGGAGACCTTATCACTCTCCGCAACTTTCTGAAAGGAGGGTGTAATGGAGGGAGTGTTGATGTCTTCTCCCAGATAATAAGTGACAGGATGAGAGGAGATGACCTCAATTTACACCAGGGAAGGTTTAGGTTGGATATTAGGAAATATTTCTTCACAGAAAGAATTGGCCAGTATAGGAACAGGCTGCCCAGGGGAGTGATGGAGTCACTGTCCCTGGAGGTGTTCAAAAGACCCACTCATAGATGTGGTACTTGGGGACATGGTTTAATGGTAGGCCTGGCAGTGTTAGGTTCAAGGTTGGACTTGGTCATCTTAAAGGCCTTTTCCAGCCTAAGTGATTCTATGATTCTGTGGTGATACGGATAAGTGCATGGACAAATGCAATGAAGAGCTCCATCTTACTAGTATGTCTCCCTGAAGATAGTCGAACTAGTGACAGGAAACAATTAGCATTCATTGTAACAGTTTTCACTTCTTTATAGGTGTCTTGGGTAGCTTGCATTGCAAATAGTGTAGCTGGGCTCCTAAAGGATATGTAGACTGTGGAGCGTTAGTAGTACTAATTCTCACAATTGCTGGCGTATAGTAACCCAACTATGGTTTAAAAAAAAGTCTGCTTAAGAGTCGTTATCCGTTAATGAAATTATTGAACCTTTGAAATGAAAGAAATATAAGCACATAGGTTCTCTGTTAAAAATAAAATTGGACACTGTAGTGCATACAGGCATTGTGACTGGTTCTGAATGAGTTTGTAACTTGCATTAGGAATGTCATTAAGCCTATTCTGTAACCCATTATGAGGTCAGATTGCAGTTAAAGCTTTCAGTGTTTCTTTAAGAATTCTGACTCAAATGTAAGTACTAAGCAAGAGAATATAGCTGGTAGCCAACCAATGCATATAATTTATCAGTACGAATGTATTACATACTGCTTTGATGGAGGGCGACTGAAAGGAGGAACTTTCTGAGATGAGATCTCATGCCTCTACTGTGCTGGCCCTAAGTGGTGTAGGTTTTTGTATAAGGCAGTGTGTTTTTCTGTTTACTTCAACAGTGTTCTGTCTTGCCCGCTGCAGTACTTCACTCTACTCCACACATTGCAAGTTAGTAGTGGTCTTCGGTGGAAACACATTCCAGAAGACTTACCTAAAGTGTGTTGTACAGTAACAGGTGTTTGCTTGAGGTTATTAAGGCACCCTTTGCCTCTTGCTTAGGTAGAATGGAAATTACTGGCCAAGTGACCCAGGAGTACAGTTAGTTTTTTTTCTTTAAATAGATGGAGAAAAATAATCTGGTGTTATTAATTGCGACAGGAATAATTAGTAATTGTATTCATAATGCATACCAACTTCCAAAGTCACTTTAGCTGTGTTTTAAAATCATTGCAGTCATGCGAATTATGACAACCTATAGGCAGTAGAATTTTTGTGGAGAATTTTAGCCTCAACGTGTTAAAAATGTCTGGCTCTTTAGAGTTAAAATGGCTATGCCTATAAAAGCCTAAAATCTGGTGTGTTGTATCAGGTTATATTTGAAACTTAGTGTTTGCTACTGTGTTTTAGAGAAATACAACCTTGTCATGAGAACAACTCATGCTATAGATACTGCATAGAGCAGAGAAAGTTTTAAAAGCTTCCAAATTCCATGGATTTTTGTTTGAACATGCAGCATGCTTCACAGTCCAACCTCAAATCTTCCCTGTAAGGTACTTGGGGAAACTGTACAATTTAATGTGTTCTCATGGGCATACATACAAAGTTTTTCATATATTTGAAGCACTACAGGGCTTGCATACCATGGTCAGGTATTCTTGAAACTTGCATAAGACTTGAAGTAAGTAACTTGACTTTCACAGCATTTCAATTATTTTAGCTGCAAGTATTATTGCTGTTACTGGTTTTGAGGTGGGGTTTTTTTTTAAGTTGTTGGGATTTTTTTGTTTGAGTTTTTTTTGGGGTGGGGGGGAGTGCTTAGATTTCCATTTTTACATTTGCAGGTATGAATCTTAGTTGACTAACTTAGAAGTTCAAGTTACTTTTTATGAGGTTTGACCATCAATCAGCCATATGAGACTTCACTTGACCTTGTGGTCTAGGTGGCAACTGTTATTTTTGTTTGTTTTTGGTTTTTTTTTTTCCATTGAATTGGAATAAATTTTACAAAGGTAGAGGAAACCTTTGAAAATGGATGTGTTACTTTTCTCTCCAAATGGCATCAAAGAAAGTTTAATGATTAACAGTTTAGATAGGAAACTAATGTTTTGCAATGCTTGTGATGATGGCTGCCATTATGTTGAACATGATGCTGCTGGGTTATGTTTTCAAACTTTTTCTCAAGCTGAATTTTAGTGTAAAACTGTATCAAAACCAAGTGCATGTCAACTTTAATTCCTTAATGAAAGGAAACTCTTCCTTCAGATTTTTAATGCTTCAGAAAGGAAGGGCTTCTTTCAAAGGACATTGTGTTTTCTCCTGGACACTACCTCCAGACTCCCTGCAGCTCCTTGCTGCCTTATCTCCTTTCCCCCTACCACCAGTAGTCCTTGCAAACCTGTCTGCTGGGATGAGGCATTAGCCTCTGAGAATGCAGGTCCTACTGTATTGTAAAACAAGTTTTCTCAAGTAGTGAGGTCAGCTTGTGCAAATCCTGTGTACCACTGGCCTGTCAAGGGCCTAGGGAAACAAAATTCACACACAGTTTGCTTGTGTGACCTTTCATCTCTATTTCAGAATCCTCATCTGCATGGGGTAGTAATGCCTCTGGCGTAGAGGGCCAAAGATCTCTACTATAGGGTAAAAACTACAAAGAAAACAAAAGTGTACATCAGTGGTTTTCTAGTATCCTCTCAGTTTTGAGGGCAGATGATGGTAATTCAAGTGGAGAAGGCAGAAATTAAGTACTCAATGGGAAATAATTGCTTCAGGTAGTAGGCTTGATTTTTCTTCTCCAATTTTGTGCTTTTTTGAAAGGGAGAGATCAAGCACAAGTTAAATGTGAACTCAAATGAGAGACGCTATTTTGGTCAAAGTGGATTGTTTCTAGTTGAAATGTAAGGCAATTGATTACATTGGCTGCATTTGCCTTGCCTGTGTAGATTTAATTAAATCCTCTGGTACAGCCTGCTTTTGGGGAAAAAAAAGGGTATTGAAATGAGATGCGTCTTTGAGGGAACAAAACCCTAGCTGATATGAAGAGCATATAGCAAGGTGTTTTCAAGAGCAAATTACCACAATGGAGCTGTTACTGGTGGTGTTCTCTCAGAGACCTGTCTTGTCTAACATTTTCATTATTGACTTTGAGCTAGATGAGTTCCAGCAATTTGTGAGTAATGATGGGGAAACATCCCTACTGCAAAAGGACCATAACATACTATATTGACAGAACTTTGTGAAGTGGTAGAAGTAGAACTGGCATGAACTCACTGGTGCAAAATGCTGAATAGTGCAGGGAGGAGACCATGACACTAAAATCTTTAGTTGGCATCTCATTGAGGAGAGGGATCAAAAGCATACTGCTTGTGTCTAAACTGTCTATGGATTGTCAGCATGACATAGCACGTAGCTAGAGTCAAGGAAAAGGCTACTGTACATCAGGGAAAGTATTTTTCAACCAAAGAATACTAGAACCTGTGTAAAAGATCCTATTTAGAGGGCCAGAGTGGCAATATTTATTTAAACCAGAACATCTGTAGGAAATTGCTATTAGAGTGCTTGGAGGAAGTGGGAACTCTACCTTCTGTGTTAGACTTCCTTTAAGACAGTTATACTCAGGACTGCGAAACTAGAAACAGGTCTTTTCTCCCAGAAATAGAACAGATGTTCTGGGCGGATGTTCTTACTGTGTGCTTCTGGGGAGTCATCCTTGGTTCCTCTACAAATGCTCTGAGGGTTATAAATCACCCATGAGTTTAAAAAAAAAAAAAAAAAAA